>PVKM010001576.1:0-75454 GCA_004027735.1 Carollia perspicillata
TTCATCTTAAACTGGAAATGAAAATAAGCCATTAACCTTTTTTCATACACATATTCTTGTCACCTTCTAATCCATTCTCCATACCTCAGCTATAGTAATCTTTTAAATGCAAGTACATAATATGTCACCTTTCTGCTTAAAATAATTCATTGGTTTTCCAGTGGGGAGCTTAAGTCTTTAACATAAACGGTACCCCCCAGCAGGATTTGACTTCCTCCTGCAACCTCTTATTGTCCTGTGCACTGCTGTGCACTCTGCCCGCACCGGTCTTTCAGTTCTCTGAATGCCACAGAGTCTGTGCACTTCACCGCCTGGAGCATCCCTCCTCCCTCGCCTTCCCAAGCAATTTCTGTTTACTTTGTAAACTCCTCCTTTCTTTGTAGCTCATCCTCCATCACCTCTTTAGGAAATTCCTTTCACTTTCGTGACCAGGCCAAGCTCTCCTATGAAATACTCTCACAGCACCATGTATTTCTCATTCATGGCTCTTATCTCTGTCATAAATTTACATTTAACTTAATAATTCTTTCATTAGTGTTCCTCTCCTCTCCTGGACTGCAAGTTTCATGAGAGCAGGCGCCGTGTCCATTTTTGTTCACCATTGTCTCCTTAGTGCCTGGAGTTTTTCATAATACATTGTAAGCATTTAATACACATTTCTTGGAGTGGAAAAGAAGAAATCAAAACTTGCTTTATTTCCTCATTCTCTAGTTTATTGTCATCTTCCAGACTCTAAGGGAGCTCAATGCTGTCTCCCATCATTTCATCCCTAGGACCTCTCCTATGGGGGTTTGGCCTGAACTATAAGGCCTCTGGCCATAGTCCTGAAAGATAGATTTTTTTGTGTCCACACAGCATGGTGTTAAGTAGAGTACTGTGCACTGGTTACCAATCCCAGGGGAAGACTCCAAACACTTCTGCCCACTGAATCTTGGTATCAGAATTACCAAAAAACTCCCCCCCAAAACAATACATTTAAGCACCAGATGGAACAAGACTTTACTTACACAGAGAAGAGACAAAGCAAGATCACTTTAATAGTGGGTGTTGGTCTCCCATGGTCAGCAGGTCTTTCCTGGTTGCTGACACAGCGTAATTGGCCTCATGTGGCAGTAGAAGGAATCATTCCTCCTTCCCTTGGAGGACAGATATACAGTGGGGTTGGCCAGGTGCCGTATGATGCACACACGTTAAGCAGACACAAAAGAGTACTCACTGAGCCTGAAAAACAGAAATTTATTCCTACATAAGGTGATAAGACACACACAGTCTCTGTTGGCTTTTAACTCTTACTAAGAACTGTTCCAGACCCAAGGCCCATTCTTCATTTTTGAAAGACTTTGTTTATTTTTAGAGAGAGGGGAAGGGAGGAAGAAAGAGAGGGAGAGAAACATTGATCATCGCCTATCGTGTGCCCCCACCCAGGAACCTGGTCCTCAACCTAGAGGGCCCTCTAGGCATGTGCCCTGACCTAGAATTGAACCAGCAACTTTTCAGTTTGTGGAACAATGCTCAACCAACTGAGCCACACCAGTCAGGACCCAAGGTCCATTCTTATGTGGCTGCCTTTTCCAACACAAAGTCTTACAGATTCTCTTTTTTGGTTTTCTCCTTATATTATGTCTTTGAAATTTCTCTGTAGATTCTTAGGTCTTCTCTTGTTTTTTTTTGTTATTTTATTTTCCTGGGACTGGATGGAATGCAGGGAAAGGAAACTTACACAGAAGGAGACACCCCATTTCATGGTCCTGACCATTCACTAAAAGTGGGTTCTACACTGAGATCTGGGGGTCAAAGCTTCACCTCATCAGTAAAACACCAAGATTTAAAAAATATTTTATTGATTATGCTATTACAGTTGTCCCATTTTCCTCCCTTCATTTCCCTCCACCCTGCACACCTCCTCCCACCCACATTCCCCCTCCACCCTTTAGTTCATGTCCACGGGTCATACACATAAGTGATGCGGATCCTGGCTGGCAGATTCCATGTGTTGTGACCCTGAGAGACAAATTCACACGGACTACAGAAGTCCTGTGGAGAAAAAGGGATGGCAGGGCCACTCTCTAAGAGAGAGAGGGCCCCAGCCCCTGCCTGGACAAGTTTTTTATTGCTTTTCTGGGTACATTATATTGAGGATGGTCCTCATTTACTATGCACAGGTTTGCTGTAGGTGATTACCTTTCCCAGATAACAAAGGAAAGAATGTTGCTAACTACTTTAAAGAGAAGAATGTTACAGACCAAGGGGAAAAATGGTTGGACTGATTACACTCCATACTTGGGAGGTTTAGCTCAGCCTTTAGGAAGTTACAATAAGCACTTGCTGCCTCAATTCAGGGTGAGGGAGTTTTAGCAAAAGCAAGTCACATAGCAGCCTAGGTACAATGCAGGCCTGGTTCTTCACGGGAGAACCTATCTGTGAGTGTGGCTCCTGTGTGCTGAACCTCACTCCTACTGACCTTTCCAGGTAGGGGCTGGGTTACATTCCCACACCACGTGAAACGGTTTCCTATATATAAGTACTTTAGCTTCTACATTTCCTATACTATTCTTAACCTCCCCCTGTCTATTTTCTACCTACCATTTATGCTACTTATTCTCTGTACCTTTTCCCCCTGTATCCCCCTCCCACTCCCCTGCTGATAACCCTCCATGTGACCTCCATTTCTATGATTCTGTTCCTGTTCTAGTTGTTTGCTAGTTTGTTTTTGTTTTTGTTTTAGGTGTGATTAATAATAACTGTGAGTTTGTTGCCATTTTACTGTTTATATTTTTTATCTTCCTTTTCTTAGGAGAATCCCTTTAACATTTCACATAATAAGGGCTTGGTGATGATGAACTCCTTTAACTTGACCTTATCTCAGAAGCACATTATCTGCCCTTCCATTCTAAATGAAAGCTTTGCTGGATAGAATAATCTTGGATGTAGGTCCTTGCCTTTCATGACTCGGAATACTTCTTTCCAGCCCTTTCTTGCCTGCAAGTTCTCTTTTGAGAAATCAGCTGACACTCTAATGGTAACTCCTTTGTAGGTAACTGTCTCCTTTTCTCTTGCTGTTTTTAAGACTCTCTTCTTATCTTTAATCTTGGGTGATGTAATTGTGATGTGCCTTGGTGTGTTCTTCCTTGGGTCCAACTTCTTTGGCACTCTCTGAGCTGTCTGGACTTCTTGGAAGTCTATTTCCTTTGCCAGATTTGGGAAGTTCTCCTTCATTATTTTTTCAAATAAGTTTTCAAATTCTTGCTCTTCCTCTTCTCCTTTGGTACCCCTATGATTGGGATGTTGGAATGTTTAAAAATGTCCTGGAAGTTCCTAAGCCTCTCCTCATTTTTCTGAATTCTTGTTTCTTCATTCTTTTCTGTTTGCTTGTTTCTTTCTTCCTTCTGGTCCACATTTCAGTCCCTGTTTCCTTCCCATCATTGTTGGTTCCCTGCACATTTTCCTTTATTTCACTTAGCATAGCCTTCATTTTTTCATCTAATTTGTGACCACATTCAACCAATTCTGTGAGCATCCTGATTGCCAGTGTTTTGCACTGTGCATCTGATATGTTGGCTATCTCTTTGTCATTCAGTTGTATTTTTTTCTGGAGCTTTGATCTGTTTTTTCATTTGGGCCATCTTTTTTTTTTTTGTCTTGGCACACTTGTTACGTATAAGGGGCAGAGCCTTAGGTATTCACCAGGGTGGGGCAACCCACATCACTGCTTTGTGATCCTATACTTGGGGGAGGGCTCCGAGAGGAAGTAATGGTACTAGTTGCTCCTCTCTCTGCTGGATTCCAGTCACTTCCCCCACTACCCACAATCAAATTGGGCCCTTCTGGTGCTGGTTCCCAAGTGGGTGGGCTTGTGTACATTCTATGACCCTGTAGGCTCTCCAACAAACTCTCCTGTGAGGCTGGGAGTTTCTCTAGCAGCTGCAACCCCCACCGGTGTTTTCAGTCAGAGGTTTTAAGGCTTTATTTCCCCATACTGGAACCCTGGGTTGTGTGGTCTGTCTTGCTCTCCAGTTGTTCCTCCTGGTTTATCTGCCCATGAATGAAACACCAAGTTTTTTATACAGTAATTTTTCTGCATGCCTACTTTATTAACCTATAGCATCAGTAGAATGTTCAGGATCTCAATCTACTCTGTCTTTCCACCATGGAGACAAGACTCCCATTTACCTCAGGAAAGGGTTTATCCAACTTAAATATTGGGGTCCTGTTCAACTCTTATTTATCAACATCATTCATGTGTTGATCCTGTTAAGATCTGACTTCAGTCACACACAACTGAGGGCGCTCCTTATTTAATCCGTGGTATCAAAATAGTGTTCCAATGACCCTTAGGAGTTTTGCAGATGTGCCTCTGAGGACCACTGCAGGGGGAAAATAGGAAATGAGCATTCAGGCCACCAGAGCAACATGTAGCATTTCATGTTATAAGCCTTATTGGTGTTTCATTATGCACCTTTAATGTGTGTGTGTGTGTGTGTGTGATCATTTTATCTACACAACAATCTCACTATTGTCATCTTCATTTGATAAGTGAAGAAATCAGGGTACAGAGAGGTTCAGCAACTAAAGTGACACAGCTAATAAGTGGCAGAGTTAGGCTTGGGACTATGGTATTCTGATTTCTGAGCCAGCCTTCTTGGATTCTAAGTGGAGTTTATTACATGTTAAGGACTGTGCTAAGTGCTTTACAAGTATTATTTCACTTAATCCTCATAATGGGTCTGCATTATGGGTACTATTGTCTTCACTGTATACATGGAGACGTCTAAGGACAAGGATTGTCTACAGTTATGAAGTAGCAGAGCTGGAACTTACACCTGGATATTCCTGATCCAAGAGTACATCGTCTTAATTCCTAGGCTGTACATGTCTTCCCGTATGTGATGACCAGCTGCACAAGTGTGCTCTTTCTTCTGCTATAGTATGAGCTCCTTGAGGAAAGAGAATTATAAGTTCTTCAGGTTTGTCTTTTGGGAGCCTTAAGCAAGGTGCTTGATTCACAGTCCATACTCAATAAATGCCAGTTGAATGGGAGTCAGGGTGTGCAAGAAACATGAAGCACCTTGGAGGTGACAAGATCAAGGAACTCTGAGACCAAGTGATTGAAGACTGTTCTTGTGGATGTTGAAGAGGTAGGAAAGGCAGCAGAAAACTGGCTGATACCAAAATCATCCAGAAAGGTAGGTGGTGCTGTAGTTGTTATATTACACTTGGGAGAAGGGCTAATTACCCAGGTAGAAACACAGAATGGCTAAGGCTTGATGTGGTTACCATGTTTCAGGGTATAGTTTTATGTTTTGCTGTTCCAAAAAGTTAGTTCTCTCTGTTCTCTGGAATGATCAGGTTTTAATGTTGACACGTTAAAGACTCAAACAATTATTCAAGAACCAGAATATCATGTAATCAAACCCAAATACTTTGACTGAATTCTTTATTTAATTATAATGGTATGGTTATCTGAGAAAGGCAGAGGCAGAATAGAAAAGACATGCGTTCACTATAGTGTCCTGTTTGGAGAAAATCTGAGTCAATAGAAGGGAATGATCATCCCAGAACAACAGAGGAGGCTGGTAATACCTATCCAAGCCTATCCAAGGAAGGCAGTCTGATCTAAGTACACTTGTTCAGATGAATCCTATAGTAAGTGCTCATTAAATGATAGCTATTATTCTTGTTAAAATAGTTGAGAATGGTCCTGGCTGGGTAGGTAAGTTGGTTGGAGTGTCATCCTGATACACCAAGTTTCCAGTTTGATCCCCAGTCCCCATTCAGGGCACATACAGCGATCAACCAATGAATATGTGAATGGGTGGGGCAGCAGGTCACTGTTCCTCTCTCTCCCTTCCTCTCTCTTTCCAAAACCAATTTTAAAAATAAAATAGATGAGAATGTTTCCAGGTACCCTTAACAGAGAAACACTTTTTGAGATTAGGTATCTTGTGTTCAATTTCCGTGCTTAGCAAACAACTCCCTGATCATTTGACTTCATATAGAGAATGTATATAGCCAGAAAAGTTCTGGTCAGACTGAGTTCTTCTTGGGTTCATTTTAATAGTGTTCATTCTTGTGAATTAATATTAACAATTTAACATTCTGGAGCATTTCTTTTGTGTGCTTTTTATTTTATCTTATTTTTTTGAGTACAATTTCCATTTAGTTTTTTTCCAGAAAAATTTTCTTCAGTTCTTAAGGACACAGCTCCTTACATGGGCTTTGGTGGAGGTCATGGGGCAGCACGTGCAGGGTGCTAAATCAGTGTTGGGTGTTGGGTCCTTCCAGGCTTCATGAGAATGTTTCCTGACTATGCTGTGAATGGCACAACTCACACAGTAATGTAGTTTCACATATGGCTTGGGAGGAACATATGTGTCAAAGACACTCACTTTGGAAATGTCCCTAACCCTGTGGCCTCTATTATGGTTTGAATGATGAACTCCTTCCTCCTTTTTACCTCTTTCAGAGAGAGAGAAGAAGGGGGGAGGGGGGAGAAAGGAAGAGAGAGAGAGAGAGAGAGAGAGAGAGAGAGAGAGAGAGAGAGAAAGAGAGAAACAGGGAGTCATTTGACATTTCCAGCAATCCTAAGAGGTAGCAACTGTTATTATCTTCATTTTACGGTTGAGGAAACAGGCACAGAGACTAAGTAATTTGTCCAAGTGAGTAAATAAATGGTGGCTTTCCCTCCAGGAACCACCTATTGTCCATTTGTTAAACTACCTCTTCTTACAATTATATTAAATTGAAGAATGTGTATTTTGCAGTGAGTGAGAGCTTGGAAACATTTTTTCTCACCTGTAACTATTTTAAAGATGTGTTTTTTGCTTTCTTAGGTTTGAATCACTGATAAATGCGTATGTAGCTATGAACTAGAGGGTTGCTTTATTTGTAAACAGTAAAACCAAATCAAACACAAGGTGGTTTACCAGCTATTGCAGAACAGGCATTATAGAACATGACTGTAATTGTACTTTTTCACTTCCCAGTTTTCATGATTGGCCTGTCCCTATGTTTCAAACACCATAATATAGGAACAACAAATGCAGACATAAAATTATTGATGTCTATCAAATTGAATAAGCGTGCATTTATTAAGCCTCCCGGGTGTTGGCATTGTATCTTGGGAATATCTAAGGTAGTAAAACTAATATTTTGTGGTCTCTTATAGTTTACAAAGATCCTTTCACATGATGCTTATGCCACACATTAACTGCAGCACTGAAAAGAAAAAGAAATCACCAACTTTTCTCTGCTTTTTATCTCCCTTTCCTTAACTCCTGGAAATCACGAACGTTTATCCATTGACCAATGTACTAAAGCAGTTCTTAACTGAAGCTTCTCATTCTAGCTACGGGTTGATCCCCGAGTTCAGTGTTGAATTATCTCTTTTCCTTGGTGAGGATCCCGGATTGGCTGGAATCTGAGCATGCGCAGAAGCTCAGCAAAGTCGGGCTGGTTCGGGCTGGCGCCTCCCTTCACCCCCGATAACGGGAAACGGGTGAGTGTCAGGGAGCGTGCGCAAACCTGGCCTGGGTGCCGGGGTGGTGGGTTATGCTTGGAGAGCGCATGGGCAGACTGTACGTCCGTTTGTCCGGAGCGGAGGGGAGAGTGGGCGCCATCTTCTTCTAGGCTCACTGAGGGCTCTCTCTACCTCTTCTGGGGAGGCTGCTGCGACGAGGAGTGTCCCCCATCCCCGGCCAGTGTGTCCGACTCCGCAGCAGTGGTGTGTGTTTATTGTCAAGTGCGAAGCAGTTACCCTGGGGGCCTCGGGGGTGGGGAGGAGTTGGCGTCTGGGACGGAAGAACTGGGAAAGGCGGGGCCGGCAGCCGCGCCTGGACCTAGCTCAGCTTCTGCCGTTAGGGCACCCTCTTTACTTGCTAAACACTCACTCTCCCGTCAGCCTCCATGTGCGGTTGTGTGTGCGCTTTCCCGATTTCTTAAAAGTGAAGATCTCGAGGGATTTCATAGGTATTTTTTTCCCCTTTGCTCTGTCATTGTAGTTAGCGGTGGCAGGAAAGCGCTGAAGGCCCGGCTCGTTAGGCATGAGAGGGGCCAAAATGTTTTAAATTTGGAAGTTCACGCTCTGGCGAGTTAGGGCGGAATGTTTGCCCTTGGGACCCGGTAACAGAAAGGCACGGAGGTGGGGTGGTCCAGGTTAATTTGAAAGCTGATTTTGGTGGAAGGTCTGGCGACAGCATCGGATCGCACATAGCAACCTGGGCCTGGCGTGGAAAAAGGAAGCTCTGACCCTTGGGAGTCTGGACAAAGGCTTTGGGCTATAGAAGCAATACCTTCTGCTGATCCCCATTTGAGGATTGATGGATGATGATATGGGAAATCCTGTGCCGTGTGGATTCGTCTTCATTTACAGAGCCTGTTGGGGACTATGGCTCTATCTTCATGCCTTTGGTTTTCATTTGAACCATTACATTATAAGAGGATAAAAGGCAGGTCATTATAAAGAATAATTGTGGACTGGGGGTAGATTATTTTCTGCGGGGGGAAATTTAGGCGTTTAGAGTTTGAATGTGCTTTATCATAACTGAGATTTGAAACATTGTCGCAATTTTCGCTCCTCACCATGTCTGGAAAACATATTTGGAATGACTTTGTTATTCGCTAGTTAAAATCAAATGGATCTGAAATAATACCTATTTAAATTTATCCTCCAGTGCCCTGTCAGGTTGATTAGAAGATGTGCATTTCACTGTTTAGTGAGAATGATAACCAAGGGGGATGAATTGTTGGATAAAAATGCAGCAAAATGAGTTTAGAATGATTTTGTTAATTTCAGTGATTTGCCCTTAAACGAGCTTTTAAGGACCCATTTCCTTCTTTTCTTAGGTTTGAAGTTCCAGACTATCACTGTCTTTAAATCGACAGTCACAAAAAATACTTTTGTTGCATTCATAAGTAAAAAAATTCTAAGTGTTTTAGAGTATTTTGCTTTTTGTGTAATGTTCTAAGAATAGAGTTTCTGGAGAATTTGCTTAACGAAATTACTTGGCAGATAGAAGAGAAGTGCTCATTTTGGGAACTGGTCACTTATAAGTGGTCTGTTGAGTTATTGCAGAGATAAATGGTACATTACCCTAGTATCTGAAGGGCAAAAAAATTTAAGCAGTAGTTATATTTAACAGTGGCAAATTAAAACACATTTTTTATATAGTCTGCTTGAATTGGAATTCATGAGGTTTGCCCTCATGGAACTACTTGGTTAAAATACTGTTGTTAAGTTAGGGAGGATAAATTAGTAGAAATCTTTGGAATTTGACATAATTATTCCCTGAAACATCCCTAACTTTTCTTGTAGATTTATTTATGTTCTCAGGGTAAATCCCTTTTAAAGGAAAAAAAAAATTGGGAGGGACACATGATATATATGTTACACTTTTCTAAAACATGTTAAAAGTAAAAAAATGAGTTAAGTCAGTTTGCATAAGGAGTCTTTAGAACTTGAGTGGGCACAACTATTTCAGAAGCTATTTATGGTTTTTGTTAAAATGCTGGTGTGGATGTTGGTTTGTTGAAGAACTAGGCTTATACTTGATTTTTTTTTGTACTATGTAGATTTTTCTTTTAAATACATCATTTTTTAGACAAGTTTTTTAGGTTTACAGCAATTTTGAGCAGAAGGTACAGATATTTCCCAAATACATACCCTGCCCCCACATATACCATGCAAATATTAACTTGACATTGATAATTAAGATGCTAAGCAATTTCTTGATATCTTTTTTTAGCTTAGCTTGTATTTTAAAAAGTTTAATCTTGGACACTTTTCAAAGGAAGATAAACCTTGTAGATTTCAAAGAATATGTCTTCAGACCCCACTTTGTGGAAAAGTGGTAATTGTTTATAAGTACTGAATTAAAGCAACACTTATGTGTACATTAAAAAGAAATTTATAATTATTTAATGGCTCTTAAAAACTTACTTGGAAAACTAGATTAAATATTGTTAGGTTATCTTTGAAAGTAGATGTGAATTTCTTTAAGGAAACACTAGGTTGAGATTTTTCAGTAGTTCCTACTGATAGTCCCCAAACATTCCAGGTATTTTTACTTTTCTACATTGTCATTTGGGTTTATTCATTAGAACCCAGGATAGTTGTTTGAAATGGAAGCTTGAGAAGATTCTGTATCTGAACATTTTCTGTTTGACTTGAGATAAATAGTGATTTCTTTTAGGAGTTTACGGAGTAGTGTAATAGTTGAGTTTAAGATGATAAATGATAGTAGCTGAGATTTTTGATTTTAGAGATATTTCTGTATTTGCTTTAATTATATTTGGTTCTGTGTTTGGAAGTGTATATGTAGAACTTAAAATTGTATCCAAATGGTAGCCATTATTTGGATTTTGCTTTAAAAATTGGTTTTTGAAGTGTTTTATTCATTTATTTTATCATTTTGAATGGTCGCCTTTTTAATTTGATTTGGTCTTATGTTTTGAAAGGGAAGAGAATTACAAATGTCAGACGTATTAATGAGTTAGGTGTTTGGTCTTTTCATGGTTGGAAGAGATAGAAAGTTTTGGGGAATTTTTTATTGCTTTTAAATTTCATTTTACTTGTGGAAAGATTGTCTTTTTTTTTTTAAGTGGATGTAAAATTTATGTACAATTTAAGCACAGACCTTAAAGATAAAATTCATTTAGCTTTGATAGATTTATGTACCCATGTAACCAACACTCCAATTAAAATGTGTAACATTTCCATCACCCCTTTCCTCGTACCATTTTCAATCAAGTTTAGTTACAGGAAATTTAAAAAAAAAATAATTTTCAGATGTCTTCTCAGAATTTGTAGGCCCTTTTTGCTAAAGAATTATTTATTTCTTCTCAGAACAAAGAAGACCATCTTGTAATGCCCATAGTTGTGGTTCCTTATATAGCTTCACTTTTTTAATAGGTCATTCTGAAGTGAATATCCTAATCTGGCGTTGTTTAAAATCAAATATAGAGTCCTGGGATTAATTATATTTCATTTTCTTTCCACAGTTAAGTTGCTTTTACAGAATTAACAGGTGTCCAAGAAATTAAAAAAAAAAAAGGTAAGATATCCAGAGTTTAAGGCTTTTCACAGAGGCTTGACAAAAAAATGTAAACGTAGAATAATACATATCAGGTACCCATGGCTTCTGTACTTTATGTCCAGCCAGGGATGCACTAGTGGTAAGCAATTTATTAAATAAGGAGCAGAAATTATGTACTTACCATAGATGGCTTTTATAAATACATAAAATTCATCATGGTAAAATTCTTTCATCCACAAAGTTCTCTCTCATGTGTCAGTAGAAAATATGTTTCTTAGTGAGTCTGAAAATTTTTCTGGTCTTGTGAAACAGTACTTGGCAGACTTACAAAGATGATTTTATATTTTCGATGTTCATACTATATAGGATAGGTGATACGGAAATGTATCTTCAAAGTAGTCGGTTTATTTGTATGTTTAGATAGGAGAAAAGTTTATTCCGTATTCTTTTAAAGAATTAGATACAATCAATATTCTTGTGAACTCCTATTTTGTTTCATTTATAAAGTGCTGAAGAAAGTAGGAACCAAGTAATATTAAGCTTAGTGTCGGATAAGGTACTTCAAAAATAAGACTTGCTATTATGTGTACCTTTTTGTCTGCAGGTCATTATTGCTGTGATTTGAGCTCAGCATGGCTGTAGTCATCCGTTTACTGGGGCTTCCTTTTATTGCGGGGCCTGCGGATATTCGTCACTTTTTTACGGGATTGACTATTCCTGATGGAGGAGTGCATATAATTGGAGGGGAAATTGGGGAGGCTTTTATTATTTTTGCAACAGATGAAGATGCAAGACGTGCCATAAGTCGTTCAGGAGGGTTTATCAAGGATTCATCTGTAGAGCTCTTTCTTAGCAGTAAGGCGGAAATGCAGAAGACTATAGAAATGAAAAGAACTGATCACAAAGGAAGAGAGCGACCAGGATCTGGGGCAACAGGGGTTGGCTGCTTGTCTAATTTTGTTGAAGGTATTAAAGAAGAAGCAAGTAATTCTGGATACGGCTGTCCGATTAATCAAGATGCTGGGTTTCATACTAATGGTACAGGACATGGTGATTTAAGGCCAAGAAAGACACGGCCCTTAAAGGCGGAGAATCCTTACTTGTTTCTACGAGGTTTGCCTTACTTAGTAAATGAAGATGATGTACGTGTCTTTTTCTCTGGTTTGTGTGTGGATGGAGTAATTTTCTTAAAACATCATGATGGTCGAAATAATGGTGATGCCATAGTAAAATTTGCCTCATGTGTTGATGCTTCAGGAGGTCTTAAATGTCATAGAAGTTTTATGGGTTCCAGATTTATAGAAGTAATGCAAGGCTCAGAACAACAGTGGATTGAGTTTGGTGGTAGCACAAGTAAGGAGGGTGACATTCCTATGAGAATTGAAGAACATTCTCCACCAAGAGGAATAAATGATAGGCATTTTCGAAAGCGATCTCATTCGAAATCTCCCAGAAGAACACGTTCTCGTTCCCCACTGGGATTTTATGTTCACTTAAAAAATCTGTCCCTAAGTATTAACAAAAGAGATTTAAGAAATTTCTTTAGAGATACTGATCTGACTAATGAACAGATTAGATTTTTATATAAAGATGAAAGAAGAACAAGATATGCCTTTGTGATGTTCAAGACGCTGAAAGACTATAACACTGCTCTGGGTTTACATAAGACTGTTTTACAATATCGTCCAGTTCTTGTTGATCCAATTTCTAGAAAACAAATGCTGAAGTTCATTGAATGTTATGAAAAGAAAAGACCAGCATCAGTAGAGAAGGAGAGGATTGGACGTGTGTCACAAAAATACTCTCAAGAAGGCTACTCTGGCCAGAAACTGTGCATATATATGAGAAATTTTCCATTTGATGTTACAAAAGTTGAAGTGCAGAAGTTCTTTGCAGACTTTTCTCTTGCCGAGGATGACATTTACTTGCTTTATGATGACAAAGGCATTGGTCTGGGGGAAGCACTGGTGAAATTCAAATCAGAAGAACAGGCCATGAAAGCTGAACGTTTAAATCGCCGAAGATTCTTGGGGACAGAGGTATTGTTAAGACTTATATCTGAGGCACAAATGCAGGAGTTTGATGTAAATTTTTCTTCGCTGTCCAGTAAGGGAAGACAAGACCATTCAAAATCATGTGATAGGGATGACCTTTCCCATTGTTTTGACTCAAATGATCTACCGGTATATGCAGTGGGCCTTTCTGAAAACTTTAGGCATCAGCAAGAAGATTTGAGGCAGCTGGACAATTTCAGGCATGCCCAGGGGGATTTCCAACAGCCTGATAGGTTTCCTCCAGAAGACTTTAGGCATTCCCCAGAGGACTTCAGGCGCTCCCCAGAATTCAGGCACTCTCACGAGGGACATTTCCGGAGGCCTCAGGAGGAGGAGTTCAGGTGCTCTTGGGAGGATTTCAGATACCGTGGGGAAGAAGACTTAAGGCACCCAAGGGAAGAGAATTGGAGGCGTCCACCAGAGGAGGATTTCAGGCAGCCTCTCAAGGAAGACTTTAGGCGATCCCCTGAGGAGGACTGGAGGCGACTTCCCAAGGAGGACTGGAGGCGGCTTCCCGAGGAGGACTGGAGGCGGCTTCCCGAGGGAGAGTTCAGACGGCCACGTGAGGAGGATTGGAGACGACCCCTTGAGGATGATTTTAGGCGGCTTCCCCAGGGGGAATGGAGGCGACGACCTAAGGAGGACTTTAGGCGACTTTCGGAGGAAGACTTAAGGCAACCTTTCGAACAGGACTTCAGGCGTCCTCCAGTGGAGGACGTCAGACGTTCTCCTGAGGATTTCAGGTGTTCTCCTGAAGAGGACTTGAGGCGGCATTCCCAGGAACACTTTCGGAGGCTGCCCCAGGAGCATTTCCGGCGTCCACCTCAGGAGCATTTCCGGCGACCACCTCAGGAGCATTTCCGATTCCGACGGTCACCCCAGGAACACTTAAGGCATCCACCTGATGAAGATTTCAGGCGCCTCCCAGATGAAGACTTTAGGAATCCTCCTGAGGAGGACTTTAGGAGTCCCCAGAAGGAAGATTTTAGATGCCCTTCTGATGAGGACTTAAGGCGGCTTCCGGAGGAAGATCTCAGGGCAGCTCCAGAGGAGGACTCTAGACTTCCTGATGATTTTAGGCCGCCTGGTGAGGAGTTTAGGAGCCCATCAGATGATTTTAGAAGTCATCGCCCTTTTGTGAATTTCGGTCGCCCAGAAGGTGGCAAGTTTGATTTTGGAAAGCGTAATACGGGAAGTTTTCCTGAGGGGAGATTTATGCCTGATCCAAAATTAAATTGTAGTTCAGGTAGAATAACACCTATTAAGATAATGAATCTTCCATTTAAAGCTAATGTTAATGAAATTCTAGACTTTTTTCATGGTTATAGAATCATACCTGATTCAGTTAGGATACAGTATAATGAGCAAGGATTACCTACAGGGGAAGCCATTGTCGCTATGGTAAACTATAGTGAAGCTATGGCTGCTATTAAAGATCTGAATGATAGGCCAGTTGGCCCGCGCAAAGTTCGGTTAATTTTGCTCTAGAAAGCACGTCTAAATTCAGAGTTACCTCCCCACAGTATTGATGCAGTAAAATACATTTGTTTTTTAAAAAGTGTTTATTTTAATCTTATGAAAAACATTTAAAATTTGATCTGTGACTGGAACAAATGTAAGTAGTGGAATGTAAGTCTAGTTTTCTTTTGCTTGCAAATTGCTGTTTACTTTTCTAATTAAAGTTATATATGGTTTTTTGTTTTTTTGTTTTTGACAGTGGGGAAGAGGACTAAATCCCTGAGTTCATTAATTTTTGTTGATGTCATGGGTATACCTCAAGACCTGTATAAAGTAGAGCTGTATTTGGGGAAGACAAGTTTTATATTCACTTTTGTTTGCATTCTGTAGTCTATATATTTTACTCAAAATGTATAAGGAAATAGTCATCAGTAACTGATTTGTTCAGGTTTAGCATTTTCATTGCTGACTGCCTGCAAAATCCCTCTTCCTTGTCTGAGCTATTACTGTGTTAAGCTTCCTATTAATTATAAATACTTCTAAATGAACATACTGTGAACTTGAAATTTACTTATGTAAAAAGGTTAGGAGATTCTTAGTTTCCATGTTCATGACTTGAAAAGTTTTATAAAAATAAAAACATTGCAACTCAGTAGACCAGCTAACTAACTTGTATTTGTATAAAAGGGAAAAAAAAGAATTACAGCTGCTTTTGTGAAGTTTTTCAACAGTTACATTAAACAATATTTATGATAGGAGTGACCAAACATTCTGTAATGCTAGTGTAGAGTGTTATGTATAGTTCTTGTGGTTTCTTCAACATCTCATCATCCAAACTGGTAAGATTAACTCAAAATACTTAAAAGACAAAAAATAATTGTAGGTACAAAGAGACTTTCAGGCTTGTGCTGGGAACACCTGATAAATAGATATGGTTTGTGTTTCTAGGAAGAATTTTTTGATGATTCATATAACTTCTATTTTTATTAGGTTCTCATTTTTTAATTTCAAAACTTCGTATCAGAAGACTAAACAACTATTAGACTTGTGAGATCAAATTTTGACTTTTGATATTTGACATTTAGTATAGAATTTTGCAAATACTGCGTTTGATTTTTCTATACCCGTGATATTAATGGCTAACAAATATTGGGCACTTACTATGTGCTAGGAAGTATAAGTGCTTTACATGCATGATCTCAATATGGTAAGAACCATAGAGTAAGTATTATTTACCTGTGTTTCATTGATGAGATAATAAAGTTTAGAGAAGTTAAATAACTTGCCTAAAATCATAGCTAGTAAATCATGGAGCCAGTTTCAACACACCAGTGACTTTAGTTCATGCTCTTTAACACTTTTGCCTACTAACTTTGTTAAATGGTACTTTAAATTTTGGTAAGATCTTGCTAAAAACATTTTCAAGAGTGAACCAGATTTTCTTTCTTCCATTGTAGTTTTAAATATGACATTAAAAAATTAGTGTTCCCAAACATTGCTAACAAAAGACAAAGTAACTTTAAAAGTTTTTATATATCCAGGGTTTCTCTTGGATGCTAACATTATATATTGGCTTCTAATTTAAAATTAATTTTATCAAACGTGATTTGACGTTGGCTTTTTATAGTTATATAATACAAGTTAGGTAATTTTTTTCAATTCTGTGTCCAGAGATTTCCTACATTGAGCAAATAAGTATAAAATTTGAATTGATATACAGTAGTTATTTAATATTAGGGTATTGCAGAAGTAGAAAACTGTCAGTACTTAGCCAATTAGTATTATAAGTATTTTGGAATAATCTTCATTGATTTAAAGAAGCCTGAGAGAAGCTAACCTTAACTTTGTTTTTAATAATAGTGAATATTCTGCTTGCTAGTAAAATGAGTAAACTGGTAAGTTTGGTTCAAAAAAAGCACATCAGTATGGCTCTTCAAACTAGTAAGCTTATAAATAGCTAGATGAATGATAAGCTAATATCCAAACCAAGCACAATGAACAAAATAGGAAAGAATATTTTTACATGCTAAAAGACTGTATACATAGTTCATTTGGTCAGCATTGTTGAGGACTTAAATGGTTCTCAATTTGAGAACCATATACAAATAAAAGCTAAGATGAAGCTTAAAACTGAAATATCACTGAGTGTAGAACTGAAAGGGAGGCTGGTGTGTGGTAGGGGTGGATAAGAGGCCAACAATAGTAAACACAAGCTTTGTATTTTGATTATAAATGTAAAAATAATGGATACGAAGTTAATTTTACTCTGTAATCTATCAGTTTAATATATTTTCAAACTTTTTAAAATAAAAAGTTTATTATACAAAGCTGGATTCTGCTGGTTGGGAGCCATTTTTTCATCTTTTCCCAACTTTGTCTACAGTGGTATGTTGATGACCAAAATTAGTCGTGGTAGGAGTGTTACATGATGGAAATTGGCAAATGCAACAAATCAGGACATTTTCCACTCTAGGGAGTCAGCTTACCAGCACACCACCAATTTCAAACACAATAAAAAGTATACATTTAGTACACGTGTACTAAATAAAGCGCCACATACCCATCATCCAACTTCAGTATCATCTCATGGCCAATTTTATTTTTCCTTACTGCTACATATATCAGGTACTAGGGCATATTTATTGGTTCTTTCTTTAGTTTAATACCATCTTAATTATCTTAAAACATTTTTGTCTAGAGGGTATGTGGAAAATACAGATCATGTCCAGAAAGTAAACTTAAGCCCATGACCAACAGGTAGGTAGGAATCATATTAGGAATGCACTTTTACCATTTACTGAGAACATGGCCAAAAGTGACTTAGTCCATAAATTATCTGTTAAGTAGTGACCCTGTCACCTCCTTGTTTGTCCTAAATGTTAGCTGTCAATTTATTGAGTTGCATAGATACTATATATTTATGACCTATAATTATGTAAATTAACTGTCCTTTAATCCCAATAACCCTAATAACTGTAAACCTATTTTGGAGTTAAATGGAGGCCTATAAGCTAAGTAACTGCTTGAGGTGGTTGCCTGTTATTTTAGAAGGTAAAAGGTTTTTTATGTATTTAAAGGCGGTTACATTTAAATGGCTGCTTTTAGTTTTTTGGCTGACACAAAAAATTACCACCTAGCCTTTAAAGGAAAAGTTTGCACCTATGTCTGGTTTGAAAGAAACTTAATTTTACATCAATGAAAGAATTATCATGTGTAGTATTCCTTTTGTCCTTAGAATGTTTCTTTGAGATAGGCAGAGCATACATTCTTTATCAATTACTTGCTGATTGTTTTACATGTCACACTGTTTTGACTGTACAGATTAGGCAACTGATGCTCAGAAGTTGCAGCAAAAGAAATATGACCTTGTTTTTCCTCTGAAGTACAACACCAGGTTTAAGTACTGGGAAAATAAAAATGCAGTGATATTCTCAGTTCCTTACGAATACCAGTTTAGGACTTTAAAATGTTTTGAATATGTTAAAGTACTGAAGTAATTTTATCACATAGGAATATTCACTCAGGAAACAGTGCTTTGTTAAGAACAACCATGAATAACAAAGTCAAAAAAATCATTCTAGAAAGTCTTTATTTTTTTGGTATGAATGATTGTTTTTTGTAGTTTTCCCAAATGATTTTGTAAATTTCGTAGTTTTTATGTTCCTGATTGGGATCCATGAAATAACAAAGTTACAATTCCCCCATCCAAAGAAACAAAAGCATCAGATGCACTGAAAGGCTCTAATTAGTTTTATATTTTCAGGAATAATTGTGACTATATACTCCTTTTTATTAGTTGGTAATTTGGTAAAATTTTCTTAGAATTTTTAATGATTTATGCCTTTCCATGGTGTTTTCTTAGGCAACATTCCATCAAATTACAGCTTTCCAAAAGCTGTAGTAGTACCATGACAACTTGCGTAGGATAGCAGTTTTAAAACTAGAATCAAGCTGAATGTGGCTTTTAAAAGCTGAAATATGTGCTGTATGTATAGTTGTAGAACACTGACATCCTACGCTCCCATTACTTTTAATCAAGGGTGATTATGCTCTTGTTGAAAAGTAAATTTATGTATTAGAAGATAAAACCTCAGGTTATAGTAAAAGTGAAAGAAATATATTTTTTTTGATTAAGGCTTTACAGAATAGAATTTGTATTTAATCAGAATGACCAAGGACTTGTTTCTGGTAATGAAAGCATGGTGTCCTAACCTAAAAGCAGCAAGTGGTATTGTTAAATATTTTCTTTTTTGTCATCTATTTTAACCTCAGCTAGGTAATTAATATGAAATACTTTTAAAACACATAATCTTTTTTAAAAATTGGAACCTATATTAAAAAGATCACATATTGCTAGGATGTTAAAATGACTGGTGTGTAATGTTTTTTAAAGCCTTCATTTTTGTCAGCATAAATTTCCTTTATTTTTCATTTCCAGTAGGATTTTTGTTGAGGTTTAATGTATCAAACCAGTATAAAGTTTTACAATTTAGTGATTTTGGATTCCAAGTCATTTAAGATAAAAATGGAAATGTGAAGTTTACTTAAGAAAATGAATTTTCTTCTGTTACATCTTTGTCTTCATAAACTAATTTTCTTCTTCTGTTACATCTAAGTCTTCATCCTCTTCATCATCATCTTCTGCTTGTTGATCCTTTCTTAGTCGACAGGTGGATACCTGTTAAAAAACCATATTTAAAAAATGTATGTTTGTACATGCTTGGTATTTTAAACATGCCTTATAGGAAAGAGCACATAAACCAAATACTCCAGGAATATGTCCATAAATAATGATTTTTAGTAATGAAAATTCCCTATGGGTTACTGCATTTTAAGGTGGAAACCAGTCAAAAGGTTTTCCATTCGTGTTATTTTTTAAGTAAAAATGTGAAATTAATAATTACAGTTGGATGCCAGTACTTTTGGAAAAAAGTATAGTCTCAGTATATTATGAATGTCAAATTTAGATTAAACAATTCTTGGGTCACAAAACATTGAGAATGATCAAAGGGATGGCAAAAGCACAAGGATATTTCGACTAGGCAGTTGAAATAGTAAACTTTAAGAATAGAGTAATTTAAATAGAATGAACTGACAGTCTGAATTCACTTAGCTTTAAGTCCTGACTGTTATCACTTGGGTTATCTTGTTCCAAACCTTTCTGAGTGATTACATCTTCCAGGGGACATCTGGCAGTGTCTGGAGACATTGTTAATTGTCACAACGGGGGTATGTGCTTCTGTGTGTAGTATCTCTTCAGTAGTGACTAGTGCTGCTGCTCAACATCTTTACATGGCACAAGGCAATACTACCTCCTCCATCACCAGGTTATCTGGCCCTTAGTCCATATGCTGAGGTTGAGAAGCCCTGGGGTAATGTATTCTCAAGTGCTACGGAGATGTTATCTAACTTAGGTGTATATCATTAACTCTAAATAGTAACACAAAACTTTATAAGTACTGTAATACTGAACTTATGTAATATATGTGTAGGTCACTTAATGTTGGAATCTTAAGGTAAATTGTTTAAGGGGAGAGAATGCATGAATATAAAGCAGTAAATTGATACTTAGAAGACAGATGAAAACAGAAGGTGCTGGGTCATATTTACCTAAAAATTTTATTTTGAAAGTATTTTGCTCAATTTTAAATTCTGAAGGCAAGATATGAAAAACCCATAGCTCTCCAGATCAGGAGTTGGCAAGCCATGGCCCAGTTTGCCTTTTTTTGAAAAAAATAATGTTTTACTACAGCATAGCCATTTGTTGTTTTTCTAATGTATTGCTTATGGCTGTTCTTAGATGGGACAGAGACAATATGTACAGCCCACAAAATCTATTATTTTTCTTTGTGGTCCCTTAGAGAAGAAGGTTGTTGAGCCCTTTTGTTATACATACCTGGAAACTCAGGCTTTCTGGATATAGACTGGGAAAATTGGCTCTTTACCTAAAGATCTGTGCTTCTGGATCTATGGTAATGTTCAGGAAAAGCGCTTTTTAGGTATAATTTCCAATAAGTCATGATAGTGGGACTTAAACTCTAAGTAGTTTGACTTCAGAATCTATGTTCTCCATATTATACCAGAGAACAAATCTAGATTAGCATTCTCCTATCTTTCCACCTTGGCTCTGAAGGTTCTGCTTTAAAGAGTAGTGTGTGTTACCGTATAAAACATAATAAAAGAAATAACAGATGCATGGAGCGTAGTCTGGTACCATTATGTCTAAGAAGACAAGGAAGGATAGGTTACACGAGGTCATATGATTTAAGGGAAACATTTTTAGTACTAAACAATTTCAATGACAGCAGCTCAAATTCTTTCAAGTTATGGTTTCTAGCTCACCTGTCCTGTTCCAGATACACACTTAGTTGATAGAGATCTCTGAAGAGGTGACTTTGAATTTGCTCTTACAATATCTAAACGAGATGAATAGTCTGGTGGATACAGAGAATTTCGGAAAACCTGTTGCAATGGTAAAACGTTATAAAGTAGATATTAAATAATGGAAATCCAGAAAGCCATGTTAAATTCCTTAGTTAAGATTTTTAAAAAAATTTATTTGTTTTTAGAGAGGGGAAGGGAAGGAGAAAGAGAGAAACATCAATGTGTGGTTGCCTCTTGTGCACCCTCTACTGGGGATGTGGCCAGCAACCCAGGCATGTGCCCTGACTGGGAATTGAACCTGTGACCCTTTGGTTCACAGACTGGCACTCAATCCGCTGAGCCATACCAGCCAGGGCTAAGATTCTTTAAAAAGTAACCTCCTCCAACCCCTATTCCCCAGTACAAAATTTCAATTATTTATTATAAGTTTAAAACAAAAAAAATTAAAAAATATTTTAAGTTGTAAAGCTGAAAACTGAAAAATTCTATTTGAACCATATATGATAATGATGGACCCTGAAACTGTCACTTGAGAGATTTTGCTGGGGAAATGTTCCCACCTCAAAAGAATATGCAAGCCAGTAGGAAGGCTGCAAATCACATCTTTGATTCTTTCTGTTGTGCCTATCCTCAACTCTTAATCCACTGTAGACCCACTATAATTTATGGATTTCAATCTCACTAGGGTCTGGATTGCCATTAGTTGTCAGTTCTTTTTCCTTAAAGCTGTAGTTCCAGATCTTAACACTTTTTAAAGCCTTCCTACATGTATCTTTTATTTTGCTCCATTTCTCTAAGATGTAGACTAAAAAGTAAGGTTATCAGATGTGAATTTTTTCAACTTCCTTCCCCTTTTCCTTAACTCTTCACCTCATGTTTTTTTTCCCTTAAAGTAAATGTCATTCTGACTCTTTCCAAGGTGCTTTTTTTTCTTTGTCCTAAACTTCAAACCAAACCAGCAAATAAAAGCTTTCTCTCTTACAGGTTCCGTCCCAAAGCTAACAGACTCAAGATCACTTTTTCTTTTTTATTTATTTACCTTCAGATAAAACTTTATTCCTTAAAAAAATTAATATTTTACTTCTCCATTCATTTGTCAGTAAACTACAATTAGGGTTTTACCTTCCACTGAAACTGCGCTTGCAAAAATCACCAGTCATTGTTTTGTCATCTTCACTGACCTTGCACTGAAACGTACTTCCCAAAGCATGCCTTCCCTAAACTTTTCATGTGCAGTTGCTCTATTACACTTCACATCTTTTTTATTCCTCGAACTATAAATATTTCTAAAGAACTTCATTTAGGCCACTTTTCCTTTTCTTGACATCTTTCTCTGAAAATCTTACCTATAGTATTTACTGGCTACCCTGCAACCAGTTCTCTGTGGACCTCATCTGATGGCTACATTTATGCTCCCAGCTGCTTTCTATTCTCTTCTATCAGCACTTTCCACTAGAACTTAATGAGATGATAGAAATGCTTACTGTTCTAGGCTGTCCAAAAAGGCCACGTGTGTGGCTTCTGAGCCCTTGAAATGTGGTTCCTGTAACTGAGAAATTAAATTTTTTATTTTAACCTTAAATAGCCACACTTGCCTACTGGCTACTACATGGACAGTGTAGCTCTAGATGGACCTTTACAATGAAAGACATTACCATACATTTAGGTGCCCAAGCTAGAAGCCTGAGCATTCTTCCTAATTCCTTATTTGAGGTACATTGGAATCAGTTACCGAACTATTTGAGATTGGAGATGTTTGAAAACTGAGGTTTGACTGTACTTCTATTTTAATTTTAGGCTACATATTTTTCTTTATGGCTTGCTTAGAATGACCTTACTAAAGACCAAAATATGAATCCTATACCAAAAAATTACGTGATTCCACATCTACACCTTAAGATCACCCAAACCTACCCATCACTTTTCACTTCTAGCCTATATACCTACATGCAGAACATGTTATATTCTGACTTTGCAATGCTGGTTTTTCATCCTGGAATTCACTCAACCTTTAAGAGCCAAGTCAAATTTCATCCTCCACTTTCTCCTATTCTCTAGTCAGCATCTCCTACTGTGCATACCCTAATACAGCCTTCATCTCACTATTTTGTAATTATGTCTCCGCAACTGGTTTTAAGTTCCTCTAATGCAAGGAGCCCTGTTTTATTTTTCCTAGCTTAAGACAGTGACCTGGTAAATTAATGATGGTACCATGAACTTAATCCTAATGTTTTGGGGGTGGAGGGGGAGGAGACCCAAACTAGAGGATGTCTATATGCATTTCTTTAAACCTTAGAGAAGTATGGAACAAAAAAGGAATCAAGGGGTGAAACTTAACACAAGAGGCAAGATTTGTGTTTTAGGGCAATTCAGGCATACTAATTAGGTTATTTAACAGGTTACTGAGGACCCAGTTGTATTTGGTGCCGGACATGGAACACTGGCATCCTGGTGTGATATAAAAGCTGGGTGACTCATTAATCAATAGGAATTTGGAAGGGATATATTTTTGTTAGAACAAGATTCTTTTTTTTTTTCTTTTAACTTTTCTAGCAAAATTAAGTTAAGAGTAGGAAGTGGAAGACAATATACACCCTTGGTTTAAAATTTTAAACAATTAAAATGAATCTCTTACTGCAAAACAATGGATTTATAGATTGGCAATAATGCATTTTCCAGTATGGCCCAAGATGTCTTCTAGGAGTGAGTCTCAAGATCTAAATATGCTCTGAAGTAACTGCACAGAACAAATGGGCCAGAGGATACTTTTTATGTGAAGAACAAATAAGGTAAAATGGTTTGTGATATAGCTAGATGCCTAACTGCGAAAAATTAAGCGCTGCCAGAATAAGTCTTGATAGTTCTCCTAAGCGTGGACTACCTAAAAAGAGTATCAAGTTATTTCCCTGTCCCTCTCTGTATATTCCCTGTACTTGTTTCCAAGAAACCTTGCTTTTAAAACATCATTCCTCTTCTTGGTACCTGTTTGATATAATTGTACTTCCCTTGGCCATGTAACTCTCTGCGGATTGTTCTCCACAATTTTTGTATGGCTTAATAGTAATAGTTTGTACCTATAATTTGTTACGCCTCAGAATGTCTGTATATCTCTCTCTGAAAGTTGTTGCTAGGTATTCTCCTACTTATCCCTCAAGTTTCTAATTAAATCATTCTTTTGATGCTTCATACTATTTGTAGTCTTCCATGACGTTACACTCACAGCACACTGTATGTTTTCCCTATGAGACTGATCTCATTATAAAACTTAGATAGTTATACAGTATGTACATTTTTTTATTGTCTGAACTCCATTTCTAACTTAAAATGCTAAATCCTCAGCACTTAGAATGGTGCCTGGTATATAATATGTGCTCAATAAATAGTTGTTGAATGAACATTTTATGAGGTAAATACTGTGTTTTAGAGATAAGGATGTTGAAGTGTGAAAAAGTTAAGTTGCTCAATATTTTCCCTTTAGAAAGTGGGGAAGTGATACTGAAAAACAGGTCTACCACACAGCCCTGAGATCTTTAGTTTATTATGAATCTCTCCTCCCACAAGCTACTTAGTTGATTAAAAATAGTGGCAAGAGAAGGTGTAAAGGAAGTGGTGTGACAAAAAAGGTATCTAGGGCCTCTGGAATGAGGAGGAAAATCTCAGGGTTCGAAGGGTTGAAGGAATTTTAGTGTCAGTTAAATGGCATGTCAAGGGTATTAGAAGGCATCAATTCTGAACCTGCTACTCAGTGAAGTATTGTTTCTGCAGGAAATAGCTCATGTCACTTATGAAGAACCACACTTCCGGCAGTATAGTAGTGTAGAGAGGATAAAAACTGTTATAAGGCTACTTGGATTTCTCATCCATAGAAAGGAGAGCAGTAAGTGCTTCTATCAAAGTTGATGGATTAAAATAAAATGCATAAGAGGAGTCACTGGTCCAGAGTAATCACTATATAAGCATTTGATATTTTATTTTACAAATGACAGATAAAAGCTTGATAATCTATTTAAAAAAATAGGACCTGAAAAGGAATGAAAATTAAGAAATCTTAGTTTTAGTATTTAGAAGGAGTGGGCACTTAGGAAGCCATCTATTGACAAACAGTAAATGTAAATATAACCGCATATGCGTAACTGATAAAACTGCTGCGATAGGTTTTGGCACTGGAAAACTACACATACTAAACATGTACCTTTTTTCATATAATTGGGTTTTCTGGAACCAGTGTAGCAGTGAAAAGCTTGTGGAAGTTAGTTAAAAAAACTGGGGGAATCTTCAAAATTGTCAAATGGCAGACACTCCCAAATTCTACCACTTATTAATACAGATGGTTATATCTTGAGAAAACATGGCCTTTTTTACTTCTGTAGAAATGGTAAGTACAAAGTTTGTCTTGAATATTCATTTTATCTATTTCAGCAAAAATATTTTTGTGCTCCCCCCCCTCTTTTGGAAGGTAAGAGGGTAGGTCATATACTCTTCAGATATGCTTATTGTTGACAGGCTTCGATATTTAATTGCTCTAATGTTAGTTGGCCAGATTTATTTGCATTTAACTATCTGTACAAAGCAAGCCATACATATATGCCTACATTTATTTCATAGTTTACAGATTAAGTCACAGAAAGCTGATTAGAAACCTGATTCTGCTTTTTACTAATTAAGTAGCCATGGCAAGTTATTTAAAGCCGCTAAACCTGTTTTTGTGGCTATAGAAGGAGAATAACAACAGCACCTACTTCATAGGATTGTTTGAGGAGTGAATGAGAGAACTGCAGTAAAGCTTGGGGTACTGCGCATGGCGTACACACTCAAATGTTAGCTCAAATCAGTGAATGTTATTTTGAGCCCACTAAAGTGACTTATTACCAGTCAAAATGACACGTTATTTTATGTAATGGCTTTATTCAGATTACATTTTACTAGTTAGTAAGAAATTAATCCTTGGAACTTAACCAAGGTTAATTTGAAAAGTTAAATAAATAAAAAATCATAGGAGTTCAGCTATTTGGGACTGTACACAATGACAACTTAACCACTGTAGTATTCTAATTTAAGATATTTTTACCCCATACCTAATTTAAGATATTTTTACTACAAAACACTAATGCTGTCTTTTAAATATTTCAATATTAATAGAAGAACTAAGCTTAGACAGACATAGTTGTACCTCTAAATCTTCTTCTTCATCAATCTTTTGTATATTTTGGTAGGCAGCAGTGAAGACCTCTAAAGCTTTGCCATGAAATAACATTTCAATAGTGATAAATTCAGAAAATATTGCCTGAAAAACACAAAAATTTGAATTTAAACAATCATATAAAAATTGCACTGTAGATGTAGTAAAGTTATTCCTTACTATATGCTTGCCATTTATGAAATACAGAGGTATTTGTTTTTCTACAGAGCAAATAAAAAAATAGTTGCAAGACCTTTTGCAGCAAAACCTTCCAATTATACAAAATACCTCCTATCACCATTTACTTACTTCTTATTTTTTTAGTTCTCTGTGTACCTTGTAATTGACATTTGTGATAAAAAAGATCTAACTAAAATGTATGACATTATGTACTGTCACTACATGCCTATGAGTATTAGATAAAGCAGTTCAGTTCTGAAGCTGGTATTTTAGCAACTACAATTAATGTTTAAATAGAATAAAAAATTAGACTTACAGAATAAGCCCTTAGACTTGTTTAAGATGAGTACAGAGGGAGGTGGAGAATACACATTTTAGAATGTCAGACACTTTTAATTTTTGAGTTGAGGATTTAGAGACCATCTGTTTACTTATGTGGAGCTGTTTTATTGCATTTTGCTTTATTGTGCTTCACAGATACTGCATTTTTTTTACATATTGAAGATAAGACCCTCCACCAACCAGTAAAATGATTACAACTCAATGAGGGTTCAGGTGATGCTTAGCGTTTTTTAGCAATAAAGTATGTTTTAATTTATGTACATTGTTTTTTTTAAAAAAACACTATGCTATTGTATACCTAATAGAATCCAGTATAGTGTAAGCATCACTTTTACATGCACTGGGAAATGAAAAAAAATATGACTTGCTTTATTGTGATACTCGCTTTACCACGGTGATCTGGAACAGAACTCACTATATCTCTAAGGTCTGTCTTTACTTATGTGGAGAGGGAAGAGGTATTTGTCTTATATTATAAAAGCACCTGAGAAATAAATAAGATAGCCTCACGTAAGGAATGAAGTTTAAATCACTTGAGTGAGGTGATTTAAATATTTTTAAGTATTTTCACAGGTAGATATTCTTAATCTTTAATAGGTCATCACACTATTTTATACCTAGTGAAGTCCAAGTATTTCCAAATTCATCACACCTAAATCAGCAGGTTTAGGCTTAATGCAAATCTACTACACTGTGGTAACTTTATGGAATATATGAGAATCTCCAAATAACAAAAATTTTCAAATATTTGATTACTGTTGTTAAATTCCTGATGGTCGAAATCTCTTGAGCAGTTTCATCTCTGAACTAAGTTTTTCAATGCTAACATTTTACAGGAGTTACATTCTTAGTTCTTAAGTAAGCCCTGAAATATGTAGATAGGCCTGTCACTAAAGAAAGATACATTATTTTTGTTTATACATACCCTCTGATAAGAGGACATATTACATTTAAAAGAGTGATCAACTTTGAGTCTGTCAGCATCTTCTAATCCAAAATTTAGTTTCAGTTTATTAAAGTATTTTAAATCTATAAATGACTATTATTTACTATGGAGGTAGGAAGAAACTCACTCTCAAGTGTTCTGATACTTTGGTTTAGTCCTCTGCGGTTTGAACTTTTATCTCTTGACAAAATTTATATTATACATGTCTATAAGCTCTTTAATTTTTTATAGTGTTTATCTATCTATCTATCTATCTATCTATCTATCTATCTATCTATCTATCATCTATCTATCTATTTATTTATTTTTGGTCAAAAACTGATGGGGAGTCAGTGGAACTGGTAAGCTAGTATCCTAGATTTGGAATTTTGACCCAAAAGCCATGAAGCCTTAAAATTATCATGGAGGAGAATTATATTCCTGAGGATAGTGAGGAGGGAAAACTGCTAATTATATTCTTATTTCTAACTACAATTTCATAAAATAACTGAAAACATGCAGAAAGGAGGATAACATTTCAAGGAACAATAAAATTCGATGGCAAATGATATAAAGCATTATGGGAAAGCATTATGTTTTTGAAATATGATTTCAGTGTGTCACTTTCTAGGACCAAATCATATTTAGAAATAATTTTCCTCAAATCAACATGGCTAACTTTCAGTGATCTCAGATAATCTGTTTATCTGGAATGGGTCAGTATGGTCAGGGATAGAGTTACTTTTCTACCCCTTTTCATATTTATTTGGTATGACTAGAAGATAGTTTTTATTGGTAGGGGGCAGGAAGCTAATCTGAAAAATTCTTTACCCGTCTGCAAGTATTCTGTAAAGCAGGATAACAGAGTAGTTAAAAATACGGGCTCTGGATTAAAATAAACCTGGGTTCAAATCATGACTGAAACATACCAGCTATGCAATATTAAACTCTGCTCCTTTCCCTCATTTTCCAAATATACACAGTGGGGATAACAGTATGAACCTCATAGGTACTGTCTTAAGGATTAAAGAGTTAATCCAAGAATAAGTATAGTATGGCTATTAGTTTAGAGTAAGTACTCAACACAAGTTAGGTGTTTTTATTGCTCAAGAGGTAAACCAGCTAAATTAGAAAATGTTCCTTATTCCAATATTAAAACTTCCATCTGGTTTAATTAGTAAGCAGGATAATTTAACAAAAAAGTTATAGATTGTCTTATTTTTACATTTTGGCAAATAAAGGGGAAATGACAGCTCTCAAGATTGAAGGCTATTCCATAAATGATGTCAGAAGAACTTTCTATGCATAAGGTCACATTATTCCCTTCATACCAACATCAAAACACTACTGTAAGATTAAATATTTAAAGTATTAAAAATCATATAAATAACAAGAATATACAAGCAAATATTTATATAATCTTGAGGATGAAAACAACTTTTTTAAGCATGACACCAAGGTAGAAACCAAAAAGCGTATTTTCTCTTAAAGGGTTGGTTTTCTAAATATAAAGAACTGCTACAAATTAATAAAAACGCCAACATTCAAAAACGTGGGTTAAGGACAAGTGTGAATAATTTAAGGAAGAAATGAAATGTGTCATTAAATAGATGAAAAAGTACTCTGCTTCAACAATACTAACAATGCCTATTAAGACACCTGACTTTTTGCATAACAGATTGGCTATTAAAAATACTAATTGTTACATTGGGGTGCTCACACAAGGTTTTATAGGCAGGTAAACTAGTTCAAGCTTTGTGGACAGAAGTTTAAAAATAATAGGTTACATGGATCTGTTTCTTAGCACAAATATATCCATGATATGTTAAATTTTAAAAAGATGCTATATATAGTGTATTCCCATTTATTTTATTTTTTATTTTTTAAGATTTTATATATTTTTAGAGAGAGTGGAAGACAGGGAAAAAGAGAGGGAGAGAGACATCAATGTGTGGTTGCCTCTCGTGTACCCCTAACTGGGGACCTGGCCTGCAACCCAGGCATGTGCCCTGACTGGGAATTGAACCTGTGACCCTTTGGTTTGCAGGCTGGCACTCAATCCACTGAGCCACACCAGCCAGGGCTAGTGTGTTCCCATTTAAATATAACTGTAGGAGTAACCATATTAGTTTCCACAATGATGTCATGAGGAGTAAATGAGGTTTATGCACATAAGATGCTTAGAATATGTGACACAAAGACTAAAAAATGTGTGTTATTACCGTATCTTTTGTATCTATGTACATAGTAAAAGAGTATGAAAGGATATAAATAAAATGCTAATGATTATGTCTGATTAGTGGGATTATATTTTTCTCAATTTTATTAAGAAATTTATGGTGATTTTATATTATAAGGAAAATAAAGCTACTAAAAATTAAATTTAGAAGATGTTTCTTGCTCATGTTAGCTACTTTTCCACACTCTGAATTCCTGTCCCTATCTGTTCAGGAGTGAACCCTGGTCAAGATCCATTCTGTAAGTGTGAGATTCTCTCAACACTCACCATATAGCTGATGACTTTCTGTTATATGGGAAACAAATGAGGCTGTGATTTTTCTTACACATTTTGTACATGAAGTTTCATACCAACTTCTCTCAGAGGACAAATTCTTCCCAAGGTTCCTATGAAAAATCTTTGCCTAGAAATTGTGCTATCTTGCTGATAAATGCTACCAAAATTCAGATGGACTTGTTGATTTAATTCCACCTCAAAAATTGTAATATAGTTATGAGCAGTGCAGGACATACAGAGCAGGGATTCAGAAACGTGAAAGACTCTGGTATTGATTTCTGGGAGTTTACTAGAGTTGTGGTCAGTATTAAAAGTTTAGGTTGCATATGACAGACTAGTCTGGTATGCAGAAAATCCCACGGAATCTACTAAAAAAAATAAATTGTATTTCTGTGTATTTGCAACAATTCAAAGATGAAATAAGGAAACAATTTCATTTACAGTATCATGGAGAGTTATAAAATACTTAGGTAAAGTTTAAGAAAAGCACAAAACTTATACTCTAAAAACTACAAACATTGTTAAGTTAAGGAAGATTGAAATAAATGGAAAACATCCCATGTTCATGGATTGGAAGAATTAATCTTAAAATGGCACTGCTTCCTAAATTGACCTACAGATTTGATGTAGTCCCTATCAGATCCCAGCTGACCTCCTGTAGAAACTGACCAGCTGAGTCTAAAGTTCATAGTGAACTGCAACAGATCCAGAGTAGCCAAAACAATCTCTAAAAAGACCAAAGAGGAAGAACTCACATACCCTGATTTTAAAACTTACTACACAGCAATGCTAATTAACATAAAGACAGACATATAAATCAATGAAAAAGAACAAGAGACCTGAAGCAAAAACCATGTCAACTGATTTAAATATTTAAACGATTTAAAAAGTCAACAGGGGTGCCAAAACTTTTCACTGGAGGAAGAAGAGTCTCTTTAACAAATTGTGTTGGGACAACTGGTATCACATGCAAGAAAATGAAGTTTTTAAACTTTTAGCTCAGATCATGTACAAAAATGGATCAAAGACATGAAATAACAAAAATATAAAAACTGTTAGGAAAAAAAACAGGGATCTTCACAACCTCAGATCTGGCAATGGATTCTTGGGCATGACACTAAAAGCACAAGCAACCATAAGAACAAAAATACAATGGACTTTGCCAAAATTAAAACTTATGCATTGAGAAGTCTGAGTTGACTTGCTGGAAGAATTCTATTTTGATCTGTTTTAGAGGTACTGCTCCCTTAACTCTTATACAAAATTGAAGCATTAGCATATAAATCCTATTGCAATGGTGTATAAATAAAATGGACTAAAAATAAAAAATGCTGCTTTGAGGAACGCCATTAAGATAATGAAAGGAATCCACAGAATAGGAAAAAATGCAAATTATACATCTGATAAGGAACTTCTATCAGAATATACGAAGTACTCTTATAACTCAATATAAAGACAACCCAACTAAAATACAGCTGAAAAATTTGAATAGCCATTTCTTCAAGGAAAAACAAATGGCCAGTTAGCATCAGCAAGAAATGTAAAGCAAAACCACAGTGAAATACTTCACACCCACTAGGATGACTATAAGGAAAAAGTCTAATGAACGGATTGGTGAGGATGCAGAGAAACTGGAACCCTCATACTTGTGCTGCAGCTACTTTGGAAAACAGTCTGGCAGTTTCTAAAATGACGAGAGTTTACCATAGGATCCAGCAAGTCAACCCGGGTATATACCCAAGAGAAATAAAAATACATGTCCGTGCAAAAACTTGTTGATGAATATCATTAACCATAGTAACCGAAAGGTAGGAACACCAGAAATGCCCATCACTTGATGAATGGATAAGTAAAATGCGGCAATAAGTACGGATACATGCTACAATATGGATGCGCCTTGAAAGCATTATGCTAAGTGAAGGAAACCAGTTACAAAAGTCATGTGTTTTAGGATTCCATTCATATGAAATGTTCAGAATGGCCAAATTCATACATGAGAGTGGAGGACATGAGAGTAGAGGAGGTTGCTTAGGGCTGGGGTAGGGGTATGAGAGTGGGGGACCGGGAAGTAAAAGCTAAATGTACTAGGTTTCACTTTGAAGATGATGAAAACGTGAAAATGGTCTAAAACTGGGTAGTGATGGCTGCACATATCTGAACACACGAAAAATCACTTCTTAAATGGGTTAATTGTATAGTATATGGTGTACCATCTCAATTTTTAAAAAAGTAGGCTTCTTCCGGTCTTTTTGTGACACCAGGAGACTTCCCTCTTCCCATTGCATGATACTGCAGGCAAAGAAAAACTTGGAAGCCCTTTCCTTCTCTGTGCATCCTCCAATGTGCAGTCCCTTTCTCCATGTCCTATTGCTTCAGGAAAACCCGGGTATTAGGAGTTGTAGTTGGGAATTCAGCAGTCACTCACTCTGCCCTAGTTTTGTAATTGGTGTTAAATGTACTTGTAGAGGTAGTCAGCATGCAGGAGGAACACTGAAGTGAGCCCAAAGATCAGAGACAGACTGGCATGGGTAAATGAAAATTTTGCAGGCCTGAAGAACACTGGTGAGAGCCAGAAATCAAGACTCCCATCACTAAAGAAGCTCTTCAGTAGCAGTGAAACCAGGCATACCTCACAAGTTTTCACTGTCATTTTTCAGGTTTATATCTGTCCATCATACTCTCTCACCTCTGGAAAGACGTTTGTCTCAGGGCAGCTTCCTGAGATGCCTGTCATTCGTAGCAATCTACCATTACACAGCAGAATGCAGACTGAATTGAGAGGCTTTAAGAACTTTTCTCCGGACAAAACCAGAGAACTTTGAGCCTGGCTATCAGAAAAAGCAAAGTTCTGAAATCCTTTGACACTGTGGCAAGGAATTAAAAAAAAACAACTTAAAGGTATAAATGGATTTTATTTTACATATTGTAGAGAGAAATGATATAAGTAAGTGGCGAATAGTGCTTACTGATAAGAACATAACTTGTGAAAACAGGATGTTTTCTTTGTTAATAATTGTAAAATGACCTAATATTTTTGTTTAAAACTTGTTCCAGGAAAATTTGCAGTAAAAAAACATCCTTCAATGACCTGTTTCAAAGGACATAATGTGGTAATAAGCAATCCTCCAAATCTTTCCAAGATGCCTATGAAAAAGTCACCGAAGACCTTCTGGAATCCATGATCCTAAAGTTTTCATATTTATTAATGTGTTACAATACCATAAGGCAATTCTGTGACACCTTATCACAGTGGTTGCAAGTTACATTCTTACCCTATTTATTTGATACTATGTAGTTATTAGAAAGCTTTATGCTCTAACAATCAATAATAGGAACTTCAGTCAAGATGAGGAAGCTTCGCCTCCTCATGTAACCATAGAAAGAATTACAACTAGATCTAACAGCTAAGGATTTAGAAAAGCCACCTTCATCCAGTTGAGTAGGAGGGGCGGAGTCATGGAGACTGGCAGAGATGCAGTGTGGCACAGAGAAGTGGCAGCAGCAGCAAAGTGGACAGTCTCTAATTCACATATGGTGGATAAAAACTGGGAGTGAAACCCTGAGAGTGAGCAGTGCCACCCCAGGCTAGACCACACAGCCCAGGGTTGCAGCACTAGGAAGATAAACCCCTAACTTCTGGCTATAAAAACCAATGGGAGTTGGGGCAGGAAAAAAACTGCTGGATTTTCAGACAGCTCCATTTAAAGGGCCTGCACAGACTTAGGACGTCCCCAAACCCACCCATTCTGGGATTCACCACTAGGGCAATAGCTGGAAGGGTGCCAGTTGCATAAGGGAAGTGGGTGAAGTGACTGGAAATGGGGTGAGTGCCAGGGAACCTCCAGAAGCTATGCAGTGGCTCTGTCTCCTCTCCAATCCCTCCCCTGACAGAGCCACAAAGTGGTGAAATGGGTTGCCCCATCCTCACGATTACCTAAGGCTCTGCCCCATAGATTTAACAGGTGCCTTTTCTACAATAGGCCACACTACTAAGATGGGGAGTCAAAGCAGCTCTACCTATACACAGAAACCAACACAAGGAGGCTGCCAAATTGAGGAGACAAAAGAAATATGGCCCAGATGAAAGAACAGAACAAAACCCCAGAAAAAAAACTAAATGAAACGGAGATAAGCAAGCTATCAGATGCAGAGTTCAAAACACTGGTGATCAGGATGCTCAAAGAACTTGGAGTATGGCAACGATATAAAGGAGGAAGTGAAGGTTACCCTAAGTGAAATAAAGAAAAAATCCACAGGGAACCATCAGTGGAGGGGTGGAAGCCAGGATTCAAACCAATGGTTTGGAACATAAGGAAGAAATAAGCATTTAACCAGAGTAGCAAGAAGAAGCAAGAATTAAAAAAAGATAAAGGATAGTATAAAGAGCCTCTGGGACATCTCCAAGTGTATCAACATCTGAATCACAGGGATGCCAGAAAGAGAAGAGGAAGAACAAGAAATTGAAAACTTATTTTAAAAAATGATGAAAGAACTTCCCTAATTTGGTGAAGGCAACACGTACAGTTCAGGAAGCACAGAGAGTCCCAAATAAGTTGGACGCAAAGAGGACCAAACCAAGTCATGTCATAATTAAAATGCCAAAGGTTAAAGATAAAGACAGAATCTTTAAAGCAGCAAGAGAAAGCAGAGAGTCACTTGCACAGAAGTTCCCATAAGATTACCAGTTGATTTTTCAAAAGAAACTTTGCAGGCTAGAAGGCACTGGCAAAAAGTATTCAAAGTGATGCAGAGTAAGGATCTACAACCTAGATTATTTTATCCAGCAAAGCTATCATTTAGAATGGAAGGACAGATAGAGTGCTTTCCAGAAAAGGTAAAGCTAAAGGCGTTCATCATCACTAAGCCATCATTATTACATGAAATGTTAACGGGACTTATCTAAGAAAAAGAAAATGAAAAATATGAACAGTGAAAGGACAGCAAATTCACAGTTATTAACATCCACACCTAAAACAAAAGCAGACTAAGCGGTCACCTAAAACAGGAGCAGAGCCACAGAATGGAGATCACGTGGAAGGTTAGCAACAGGGGAGTGGGAGGAGGGGGTGGGAAGAAGGTACAGAGAATAAGTAGCATAGACAGTGGGGAGAAAATAGACAGGGAGAGGGCAAGAGTAGTGTGGGAAATGTAGAAGCTAAATAACTTATGACACATGGACATGAACTAAAGAGGGGGAGTGTGGGTGGGAGGGGGTGTACAGGGTGGAGGGGAATGAAGGGGGGGAAATGGGACAACTGTAATGGTATAATCAATAAAATATATTTAAAAAAAGAAAAAGATCAAAACTATGAACATTAAAATGGCAATAATTTCACAACTATGAACAACTGAATCTAAAAAAACCCAAACAAACTAAGGAGAGCAGAATAGGAACAGTATCATAGATATGGAGATCATCTGGAGAGTTATCAGCTGGAAGGGGGAAGGAGGAGAAGGGAGAAAAAGGTGCAGTGATTAAGTATAATTGGTAGGTAGAAAATAGATGGGGATGTTAAGAATAGTATAGGAAATGGAGGAGCCAAAAAACCCATGCGCGACCCATGAACATGAACTAAGGGGGGAATGCTGGAGGGCAGTGGGTACCAGGAGGAGGAGGGCAAAGGGGGGAAAACTGGGATACCTGTAATAGTATAGTCAATAAAATATATTAAAAATTAATAATAGTGTATTTGTATTACAAGGGGAAGCACAGATTTTTAAAATGCATAATTGGTTTACAGTTCAAAAATTATTTTACATAATATGGTCAATGTCAGCTCATTTTCATGGAGTTGCTATAAAGATTAAAAGATAATTTATATAAAGTGCCTGGAATAGCACCTGATACATAAAAACATAATGAATGTTATTTCCCTTTGATTAAATAGTATTTGTGATAAAAAGTTGAAAATCTGGCCTCTGGTTGAATGTAGAACCTTTATACTATTTTTTCCATAAGAAAATAACATTTGATATATTTTTATAGTATCTTTTTCATGCAGAATATGAGCTAAAAAATCAGAGTAATTTATTCTCTGTATCTATGGGTCTGTTTCTATTTTATTTGTTTGTTTATTTTGTTCTTGATATTCCATGTATAAGTGAAATCATATTTGTCTTTTTCTGTCTGAATTATTTCAGAAAGAAATAATAGTTCTGTCCATGTTGTCCCAAATGGTAAACTTCATTCTTTTTTTATGGCTGAGTGCTAGTCCACTGTATGTATGTACCACATCTCCTTTATCCAATCATCTGTTGATAGGCACTTAAGTTGCTTCCATTTCTTAGCTGCTGTAAATAATGCTGCAGTGAACACAGGGTGCATGTACCTTTCTGAATTAGTGTTTTGGATTTCTTCAGCTAAATATCCAGAAGTAGGATTGCTGGGTCATAAGGTAGTTCTATTTTTAATTTTTTGAGGAGCCTATATAATGTTTTCCATAGTGGCTGTACCAATTTGCAATCCTAGAAGGTGAAAAGGTGAAGATTTTAAGAAGTACAGATTGGTAGTTACAAAAATAGTCACGGGAACTTAAAGTATAGTTTAGGGAATATAGTCAATGATATTATAATAACTATACATGGTGTCAGATGGGGGATCACTTTCTAAGTTATATAAATGTCTAACCACTATGCTGTATGTCTGAAACTAATGTAAAATAACACTGAATGGAAAATGTAATTAAAAAAGTAAAGAATCAGAGTAAATTTTTCATAAATTTAAAACATAAAGGTTTAAAAACATGTTTTGTACCTTAGCATATACTCTATTACCTTTATATCCTTTATTTTCTGTTTTTCAAAATTGTCAATAGTTTCCTCCAGGTGACGAGTTGTTCGGGTAGCATCCATCGTAGCTCTCTGTAATTCCGTTTCTGCCTATAGAAGTATCGCCCAACAAAAGATATGAAAAAAATTAAGTCAGAATCCATTCATTTGAGTCTATTGTCTTTTTGGCATAACAGTATAAATGTTTGATAATATTTTTGCTGCATAAAATAAAGTGATCTATATTACAAGCACATGCAGAATCAAGAATGTTAAATCTATGAAGTGACATGACTCAAGATCTCAAACAAAAGAAAACAAAACTTCTCTCTTTCCTTCTATAAAATCATTATTTCCCTATATCACCCTTGGATGATTTACTATAAAAATAATTGTATTTTTCTACTGCTTTCACTGTCTGTGCCATTTATTATACCATTCTTTTTTTCCTTATCATTTCTCTCCCCTTTAACTCTATCTACCCCCAAAATAAAGGGCCTGTGATTTAAGTATTTTCAAATTTCTAGTTCTTCAAATGCATTCAATGTTTCTAATTCTGTAATATGTAGAGTAGAATATACAATACAAATATTTATTTCAGCATCAAGTTTCTGTTTGTATATTACAAGCTAACAATAGTATACTTACTATTTAGGTAATACTTATTACAAGAAGTATATAAACCAGTAACTACTAAATTAGACAAGTCTAACACTTCATGTACTCTAATAAGTACTCATACTATCTAGCCACATGTGGCTATTCATTGTTAAATTAATTAAATGAAAGTTAATCTAGTTTCTGTTACTCTAATCGCATTTCAAGAGCTCAATAGCCACATATAGTTAGAGGCTACAGGAACATACCAATTTAATCATGCATTTCTTTTAAAAAAGCAAGTCTTTCTTTAGGACAATAGTTAACCGAAATATTTAAGATTTTTTTAAAAACAGTAACAGATTTTAAAAGTCCAATTTTTGGATTCACTTCTTTCTAATAAAGTTTTATGTACTATGCTAGTACTGTAATTCCTCAAAAGTGTCACACATCATCATTTAATAGTAATCCATGGGAAAAATCTGCATCTGTCATCAATGTATTTGACACATAATATTCTGACATTTAGCCCTTGCTTTCTTTTTCAAGAAAATATATAAATTGAAATAAGTAAAATGGTTTACTCTAAGGATCCATCTCGACACACCACTTTATTACCCACCTGTGACTGAAATTCTTCATAAAGGAAAAAATACATTTCAAAGAGAACAATTTTTTCAATAAATTAAAATCATGTACTCTTATAGTGAAATTATACATTAATTATAACTGTATACTGAGTATACATTCTGACAATTAGGTTAATTCAAGCACAATTTCAAGATACTAAGCATTTAAAAATACATTCTTTTATACCTCTGTGTGTGTGTGTATTAAGTTTTCCATAAAAGGTGTAAAGTTTTTAAAAACCATATAAACTTTTTAAAAAGATTTTATTTATTTAGAGGGAGGGGAAAGGAGGGAGAAAGAGGGGGAGAGAAACATCAATGTGTGGTTGCCTCTCACATGGCCCACACTGGGTGCTTGGCCTGCAACCCAGGCATGTGCCCTGACTGGGAATTGAACTGGCGACCCTTTGGTTCACAGCCTGAGCTCAATCCACTGAGCTACACCAGCCAGGGCAACCATATAAACTTTTAACTTTAATCATACCTAGTAATCAAAAATAATTCTCTATATTACTGGGCTGGGGATTTTTAAAAAATAAAACTTCAGACGAAATTCAAAAGTAAAATAGAGTTTCTTTGAAGACCCATTAGTATGAAAAAATTTCTTAGTTATTTGATGCATGTTAACCTTTTATCACTAATGAGAGTTTCAAGCAGACTAATTTTTCTTAAAAAAAAAAAAAAGATTTAAGAGAGAGGAGAAGAGAGGAAGAAAGAAAGGGAGAGAAACATCGATTGGCTGCCTCTTGCATGCCCCATCTGGGGACCTGGCTCACAACCTAGGCATGTGCCCTGACCAGGAATCGAACTAGTGACCTTCTGGTTCAAAGGCTGGCACTCAATCTACGAAGCCACACTGGCCAGGGCCGGACTCTTTCTTAACACTGTTTATTACATGTGACTCATACAATTCTTAACTTGTGAATATTTTCTTTTGACTTTTATGTCTTTCCCCTCACCATTTATCAATGGTTCATTTTAAATTTTGGAAGGGCAGGAAAATTAGGCTAAAAGAGGAACAAATGGGGAAGCAGAAGCGATAGCTGGGGCATAGGTATTTTAACTTACCACCCTCCAAACACTACTCTTCATTTCTTAAAGTCTCAAATCCTTTTATTCCAGCATAGCATCTTGCCCGAAGTTACACAGTTTTTTTTAACAAAGTGGGTATAGATTTGTTTCTTCCTTTTGTTGAAGATTCTATAATGTACCGATTTGAGTAGGAAATGGTTTTGATTAAAATACTACATGACTTTATGAATATATTTAATAAAAGTACTCATGAGTGCAAAATGGCTTATAAAAGGGTGAGCCAGATTGGTGTTTTTCCAATTGTGTTATAGGCGGCTTGTTCAGAAACCACCAGGGGTTTTGGGGGTGAGTGGGCAGATACCCTGGGATTCTTCATCTTATCCTTTTGTACCAGAACTATCCCATTTTATTTTTATTGTACTTTGCCATGTATAACATGCACCCATGTTTTTGGTCCAAACTTTCAGGAAAAAAATCTTTTGTTTTAATTTTTATTTTCATTTGGAAACAAAATGATAATCGTATTCTAGGGTATTATTTTGCATATGGATATTGTTACTGCTTTCTAGAGTTAGACTTTTAACACATAAGGATAAATAAGAGAATTAAAAACATTTATATAGATACACAATTAGTACTACCCATGTATAATGCACATCCTTATTTTTCCTTCAAAAATTTGGGCAAAATAGTACACATTATACACACCAAAATACAGTACATACTGAACTTTAATGGGCTTCTTTTGAGTAGTTCGATAAATTTTAAGGGCCTAGCCTCGTAAATATTCTATCATGCTATGATAGAATATATTTATATCAAATTCATTTATATGTAGATTATACTTTATTTTCTTGTCTCAGGTTGTCAAAATCCATTGGATTCACAGATTTTTCTTCCCAGTGAGCAGAGCAATTCACCTATAGCAACAAGCTATTCAGTTGTTGCATTTTTCTCCCCACATAAATCTGCAGACCTGCTTCCTCCACAGCAGTGTTTAAAAAATGGCATCTAAGTCATCTTTGTAACATCTCTGTTTTAGGAATAGATTCATTTCTGTGTTGAGTGTCAGTACTAATACCCTTCATTCAACCTTGCCAACCACTCGGATTCCAGATGTGACATTTTTTCCTGCCTCTATGTACTCTTCTATAGACAACAGAGATTTTACTTCCGGCTTAATTCTCAAAAACTAGAGACCTTCCCTGGCCTCTGCCTTAGTCCCTATTTGTCAGTCATAAATTTTCCATCATTCTCTGTTTTTTTTGACTTACTTAAAACCTAGATTTTATAATCTCCAGTTTGCAGATCTTAACTCTTAAGTACTGTCTAGATGTTCCTGTTCCAGCCCTGTGGCTGCCTTTTTTTTTTTTAATTACAAGGTTGGGCATTATGTACCTTTGGTCCAAAGGAAGGAGGACCAGGCAATTGGTGCAGCCCCAAATCATTGCTCAAGGGATTCACCTCAGGAATGGAGGTGTTCTGGAACCTCAAATGCCCCCAAAGAGCCACTCCTCATGTGCTTTCTGGCTGAGCTGGGCAGTAAAAACCTTAAAGAAGTAGGAAGGAGACAAAGGAATGGGAAAAAGAGGTAGTGGGGTAAGTTAGTACTTTCAATACAACTGCACCCATCCCAGGTGCTGGCAGCTAGCCAAGGCACTATGTTCTGTTCTTGTGTTTAGCCAAGAACAAGGCACAATCCACTTCGAGAAAAGTTATTCTTAACAGAAGAACTTCGTTACTTTACAGTTGACACTCCTGCCTAAATCACTTAGTGTCTAGGTGTGGATCAACTGTACTCTTAAGTGTCCTCAAGGTTTTGGCTGAGGTCATAATCATGGTTCCACACAGCGTTTTTCTGTGTGTCTGCTTTTAAGATAAAGAGAATTATACTGGCAAAAAAGTTTTTCCTTCCTTTTCTCAAAAGCAGGACAGACGGTAATTGCTAAATTACCATTAATGATAGATCTTTAATTTTATAATTAATACTTAGTCATCATGTGAAACAAATCTCAGAATTTTGAACTTACTCTTTATAAAACACCTACACTTATGACTGTTTTATTTTTTGAATACATATTGTGAAAAACAATATAAGGGGACCGAATGAAGTGGTGTATTTTCTTTAAAGTTATCTAAATTCTACAGTGAGAATTCATAAATGCATATTTCTTTTCAAACTCTATATTCAAATTCTCTGCATGTTTAAAAGTAGAGATGCATAATTTCCATATATATTTACTTTTGTACATCATACCTCACAAAATGTTTTTTGAAAGACCAGAATTCAAAGGATACAATAACATGTCGGTCAGATGGGTTTCGCTGACGTGTTCGTTCTAATTGAGTTAACTGTTTAGCTTCTCGATTCCTTGCTGTTAATGTTGCTTTGAGGTCATCCTGCAAATAGGCATTTTTTTGTTAATAATAATCTGTGATTTTAGAGCTAAAACACACATCCTCTATTTTAAGAATAGGAGAATCATCTTGTTCGATCCAGGCATCATCGCCACAGGAATTACGACTGTGTCATCAGTGCATATCTCTGTGTGAGAGTGCACACATGTGTTTTTTTAATATCCTCTCAAAATAACGACATAGATAAGACAATTTCAATGTAAAACTATAACCATGTAAGAACACACATATATAATTATATATGAATATATATAATTTTGATTGGGCAGTAGTTACATGTATACATACATTTGTCAAAATTCAATGGAGACTTAAAATGGGAGAATTTCATCACATGTAAATTATACCTCAATAAAACTGATGTAAAAACAGAACTTTGAGAATGTAATGTATAGCATGGTGACAACAGTTGACAGCACTGCATTGCATATTTGAAAGTCGCTAAGGGAATAATAAGTAGATCTTAAAGCCATATTCACAAAAAAAGTTTCTGTAATTATGTGTGGTGACAGATGTTAACTAGGCTTACTGTGGTGATTATTTCACAATATCTATAATTATCAAATCATTATGTTGTATGCTTGAAACTAATATGTCAATTATACCTCAATTAAAAAATAAAACTTTGTCACACTAATTTTTCATGTACATGTTATTACCTGCTTTAAAACAAAAATATAAACTTATATTTAGTAAAATAATTTCTGTTCATATATTCTTCATGACTATAAGTATTAAAAGTGTCTACAATAAACAAAATGATGCTTTATACTTAGTAAGCTCACTAAAAATATTTCATTATTCTCAAAGCTCTAAGAAATGATGACTCTTCAGAATGTGTAAAAAAAATGAAAAAACACTACTTTGTACTTTTCATTAAAAGAACAATTATTGGAAGCCTTATACTCTAGAATACCTAACAATAATAGAAAAATGATGAATTTACTTACTCGTTTCATTTTTACAATGGTTCCATAAGCTTTCAATGGTTCAACTACTTTGGCTTCAAGTCTTTCAACCTATTGAAAATTATTATAAAACATAACTGAAAAGAAACACAGATCAAAATTTTAATTCTGAAATAAGAGATGTGATGTTTAACCTAAACATATTACACAGAATAATTTAAAAATTTTTTAAATTAAAATGTCACAGTTCAACTTATCTTTGGTAATCACCACAATTAGTTAAGGCACAGCATCTAAACTTAAGCACATTAAAAACTGTTAAGCTATTCAGTAAACAAACAGAAAGACCTGGTACCCAGTATGGCAAGACAATGAACGTCTCAGGTTTCCAAAGAGCTCGTCTTTACCACACCATCACCTCTGGATTACTTGGTATCTCAAAGATGGAGCTTTTGGCTAAGTTTTAAGACATCTCAACTTTTAATAGTTATCTCTTTGAGTGTGTTTAGCTCAGTGTTGGATATTTTGAATATATATTCTCCAAAATCAATAGCCCAACCTTCCAGATAAGAAAAGCAAAGCTGAAAGATACAGAATATGGGAAATATTTAAAGCAACACAATCCTCAGAAATCAAGAATGCTTAGAGACCACTGTATTAGCTGCATTTTTTTTCTAGGAAGCCATTCACAAATTATCAAAGCATAGAGAACAAGATAAATGGTCTCAAGTGTTCCTGAACTATCAAACTGTAAGGTTGGACTCTCTTTTATTTAGAAGTAAACAGTTTTTCTGAAACATTACATTTTTTAATCACATTTTGGGTAATTCTTTTACTAATACCACTAGTGGAAAACACTGAAGCAAAAAGGCAAGTATATAGCCTAAGAAAAATAACTCTGGGACATTAAAATATTCTTTTTCAGGATAAGTAATATAAGATGACATGTATTTAACTGTTTAAGAAGAATATGTATTATTTTTGTAGCAGGAAAAGGGCTTTTTTTGATGATACATGTTTAAATAATCAGTGAGTACATTTCATATTTATTTTTTAAAATAAAATGTATCTGAATGTTTCATTTTAAAAATTTTAGGAAAAACAAAGAAAATCAAGTTCTCATTGAGCATTTAAATATTAGGAATCCTAAAGTAAAAACATCAATATTCAGGATAGTTTAGTCTATACCATTCTGAATAATCCATACACTGGTTACTCAGTGTAGGGTTATCCAAGTATTTTTTTTCTGTTCTCCTTTTTGTCGCCTACCTTTTGGTGATTGTTCATTAGCACTTCCACCATTTGGTAAGCAAGGGAAATACAATGGAGAACAAAAGTGAATCAATTCACTTTGTTCTGTGATAAACAGCATAAAGGTTTTCTGAAAGGGACATTGAAATGATTGACTAATGTAGAATTTTAGGATTACCTGTGAACATATATTATTTCTGAAAGTCACCAGTTATGTGTAACTGAAAGTTGTTTATTACAGAATACATGACAAAAGTTTTCCAAAAAGTACACCCAAACGTAATTACTGCTCAAATTTCTGTATTAATAGCAATTAAAGGTTCAAAGATCATTATAGTCATTTTTTTTTTTTATAATTGAGCCTTCTGTTTTAGGCTTTAGAAAAAAAGAAAAAAACACTAAAGACCAAAGCACTGATGAGAAAAGTGCAATGCAGCTAATTTGGGCAACTTCTGTGTCTTGAAACCTAAAATAAATATAAGTGAAAGTGCTTATGAATCATTAAAGGAAAAAATGGGCTTTTGGAACAAAAACAGTGACAAAAACTTCTTCCCTCTCCCCCACCAGCAAAAAAAAAAATCGCCACAAAGTTTCACTACATGTTTGCATCCACGATATAAATCAGTGCTTATTCCCCTCCCTGCCCCCACAAATTTCCCCCAGCGAGGAAGCAGCAGAGATCTTTTGTCCATTTATGACTTATTCACTCACACCACCATTCCCAACATCCTCCATCTCCAGACATGTTTATACTTACCTGGCCACAAAGCCAAGTCAGGCTCCTTTTCTTTCTCATGGGCACTATGTTTAAGACCCCCTGTAACAGCCACCCCTTGGCCAAAGTTGGAAAATGAAATGGGAAAATTCAAGATACCCTGAAGTTTTAGTTTGAAAACGGTAAAATCACAGGAAGCTTCCCTTTAATAGACTCACACAATGTTACAAACATAAAAAGGCAGGTTTATCATCAAGCGCATGTTCACCACTGAAGATTACAAGTGAGTCTTCACGTTTCCTTCATCCACTACTTCAGGCCTCATTCATAACAATGACGGTGTGACCTCACGCCATACCTCTGCTTGTCGATAATCCTGAAGTTTGGCAAACTCATCAGCAAAGTTTTTCAGGCCCTGCTTTAAATTTGGGGTCTCTGTAGAGGCATACACGTTTATTTCATTCACCAGGAGGTCTGCTTTGTCTCGCAGTCTGGCAGTTTTCCGCACATAAGCAGCGAATATTTGGCACAGCTCTCCAAAATGCTTCTCCACATTTGTGACAGCATTTTGTAGTTGTCTGGTTTGAGCGTCCCTAGAGAAACAGATGACAAAACAAATCTAATCATTCTTATTAGGGACAAGATGGCTTCATCTCCACGTTAAATTTACATGCAAATATTCCCCGGGCGTTTTGCAGCTTCTCCCGAGGCGGATTCCCTTTTCCCTAGGTCCCCACTCGGGCCCAGCCTTAACCACCCCATAGGGAAGGCTCACGAAGAGGCCCGGCTCCGGCCGCCACGTTGCTGCAGGCTGGCAGCTGCTAGGGCTGCTCAGCCGGGGTGCCCAGCTGCTACCCGCAGCTGCGGCGGTTCACCGCAGCCTGGGGAGGTAGGCCTAGGCCCCACGGTGCAGCGGGAAGGGCCCAGCCGGTGGCCCGAGGCCGAATTCGGGGCGGAGGCCCCACTGAGACAGATTCCGCTTCCCCCCTTACCGAGCCCTAGCGTGTGGGGCACCCTGGGCAGCGGGGACCCCGGGGCTGTTACCGGTTTTCCAAGCTGCGCCTCAACATCTTAGCTCGCGCACCACCGAGACCCCGGACTGGGGTCCAACGACCGGGATCCGCGGGGCCCTGGCTTGCGCAGGGGCGGGAGCCGCCGCTGCCGGAGCCCGGGAGCCCGCCCCGCGCGCCGCCGCGCTTTCCCGGAGTTTCTACGGCAACGCGGCGCGCGCCCCCGTTGCCCGTGCAGGAGTTGGGGAGAGTGCAGCCAGGGCATCTGGAGGGCCGAGCGGTACTGTCCAGCGAGTGGCCGCGCCGTTCACCTCTGAGCTACTCAGCGCGCCTCGCGCATCTGCTCCTCGGAGACGCTGGGCCCTGCCGCTGGGCCTTTCCTCCTCCTGGAGAACTGCACGGAACTAGCGCCCTACTCCAGTATGTGCAGGCTGGACTGGGAGCAGAGGAAGAACAGTCCAAGCCAACCCACCAGAAACGCAAAACTAAAGGCCAATGGGGGTCCAGTCTCTCCTTATGAGACATTTAGTCATAGAACATAGGTTCGTTCGCCTTGTCCGAGTCCCTGTATCAAATCTGAAAATGTGGCCCCTGGAAGCTGCCTTTGGAAGGAGCGGGGCTGGCCGCCTCATCTTTAGCTTTTTATTTATTCCGCAAATATTTATTGAGCTCCGATTTTGTGGAAAAAATTGCTTTGGACCCTGGGAATAATTAAAAGAGAATAACACCCATTCCCCCCTAGGAGACAGACACTTAAACCGTAACAATACCTTGAGATATATAACAAACAGGAGACTTTTCTTTAAACACCCATGCACTTGGCTTCTTGGCCTCCTCTGTGCTACTCTCCCAAGTAAACACCTTTAGGACTATTCACGCTTTCTCTTTCAAGAAACCTCCCCAGACAACTCCCACACTTCCCTCTTCCAGACAGCCATGGGACCCCTTCCTGTGCGGCATATTCTGTATTTTGTACTGTCTTCTGTAGTACAGACTTTGAGCTCTTGGAGGCAGAGGAAATGCAATTTTAATCTTATACTCCTCAGCATGTTGTACTGCTCAAAGTTTGTTTTGGACTCGTGTATGTCCCCAGTCTTGTTCCCTCTTTTAGAGAAGTCCTCTTATTTTCTCATGTAATAATGTATACCTTTCTTCTCCCCTTCTACTCATTCAGCAATTTGTCTATTTCATGCCTAGTGTATTCCAGATATTACGCCTGGCCTGGGGCATGGAGTGCTGATCTAACATCAGCAGAGCCTTTCCTTTTATAGAACTCGACTCTTTGAGGAATATACACCAGTCAAACACATATATGAAACTGCGTATGAGGTATGTGCTACTGTATCAACTTTTGCTGTATAACAGACCATCACAAAACTTTGTGGCGTACGATAGCCTTTTAGCTAACTCAGGATTCTCTGAATGGGTTGGGTGGTTCTTCTATTCTACTTTAGTTCTGCTCAGCTGGGCTCTTTCACACCTTTTTGGTCAGCTGGTGGGTTTGCTGCTGGCTAGATGAGCTAGGGTGACCTCACTCAGAGACACAAGAGAGGCATCATGTTAGTGGCCACTTTTGCACCATAACGCAGGTAGTAAGGAAAAGTACATGGCACTGAGAAAGCACGTACTTAATACAGAAGTTTGGTTTGATCTGCATGGTCGGGGAAAGGACTTCATTGAGAAAGTGACGTTTGAGCTGAGATCCAAAGACTGGGAAGGGGTTAACTTAGTGAAGAGAGGGAAAACCAGTCCAAAGAGTGGGAGAGTGTAGGCAAATTACCCTCCTCCGACCCCATTCTTAGCTCTACAACGTCTACTTCTCAGAAGATGGTATCAACCTCCAGCTGATTGTTCACATTAAAAACCTAGGAAACATTCTTTCTTTACCCCAGGCACACTGGCCTTTCTTGCTTACAGCACCTCCAAACAATAAACATCCTTGATCATTCCTTCTTCATCTCTTTTCTTTTTTCCCCCTTCTTCATTTCTTCTACATTACCGTAATCAAAGCTATTATCATCATTCGCCATTATTACAAATCTTTTCACTGGTCTCTCCATGTCCACAGTTACACACTGCAATGCAAAATAAAAAAATGTACATCAGTTCATGCCAAACTTACAAAGCTTCTAATGACTGATCAGAATGTTCGTGTCTCCCCCAAATTCATATGTTAGAATCCTGGAGAGGGAATTTCAGGGGAAGAGGGGAAGGGTTTGCAGGAACAAGTATAAGGGACACGTGGACAAAAACAAGGGCAGGGGCTGGAAATGGGAGGGAAGCGGGGAGGGCTGAGGGGGTGGGCTGGAATGGGAGTAAAAGGCAGAAAACTTTACTTGAACAACAAGTAAAATAAAAAAAATTTTTCAAAAAAGAAAAAGAATCCTAACTCCTAAGATAATGGTATGAGGAGGTAGAGCCTCTGGAGGCACTTAAATCATGAGAGAGGACCCCTCATGAATGGGAGTAATGCTCTTGTAAAAAGAGACCCCAGAGAGCTCCCCAGCTCCTTCTACCACGTTACACTAAGAAGATGGCCATGGAAGAGGACCGATGGCCACCGAAGAGGACGAGGCTCTTACCGAACACTGGCTTTGTCAGCACAATGATCTTGGACTCCAGAGCCTCCAGAACTGTGAGAAATAAATTCCTGTTTTCTATAAGCCACCCAGTTAATGGTATTTTTGTTATAGCAACTCAAATGAACTGAGTATGTTTAAAATAAAAACTTAAATTCTTACTCTGGCTGTGAAGGATCTATCTCATTCTTGACTACCCATCTGTGTTCTCTCACCACCACACTGCGATATAGCTACGATATCTTTCTTTCCTTTCCTTTCTTTCTTTCCTTTTCTAGCTCATTTCAGGCTCAGTTTTGTGTTTATTGTTCTCTCTGCCTAGAACATACCTTTCTCAGAGCATCATATAGCAGCTCACCCCTTCTTATCGCATAGAATTCTGCTTAAAAGGCAGCTACAGAGTGAGCCTTTCTCTGATCACCTACTTACTGCCACAGCTCACTGTTTTGTTTCCTCTGAAGCACAGGTAATGCTCTTAAATTATTTGTTTATATGCTATTTCTGTTTCCCATGACTAGACTATATTCTCCATGAGACTAGGCACTTTGCTATCTTGTTCACAGATGATAATATTCCCCACACCACCACAGCCCTTGACTCATAGTAGGAACTCAATAATTAGTTGAGTTTGTCTGTGAATAAATGAGTTAGCTAATGAAAACCCCATGGCAGAGGAGCATGGCATGTGTGAGGAAGTGGGAGAAAACCAGCGAGGCTGGAGAGGAGGAGGGGGGTGTCATGACATGCGGTATAGCTGGAGGGGGAGGTGGGGTTCAGGTCACATAGGGCATTTTGACCATGCTAAGGAGTTTGGCCAGAGTTCTCCAGAGAAACAGGACCAGTAGAAAAAAAAATATAGTTTTATTATGAAGAGTTGGCCCATGTGAGCATGGAGGCTAAGTCCCAGTGTATGGAATGTGTGCAGTCAGCAAGCTGGAGACCTCGGAAAGCTGATGGTACAAATGCCAGTCCAAAAGCTGGCAGGCTCAAGACTCAAGAAGAACTGATCTTTCTGGCTGAGTCTGAAGTCTGGGAAAAAAAATCAAAAACAATATCCCAGCTTACACGGTCAGGCAGGAGGAGGTTCCTCTCCTTCCTTTACCTTTTTGTTTTGGTCAGGTCTTCAGTTGACTTGCTGAGCCTCACTCACTTTAGGGAGGGCAATCTGTTTTATTCAGTCTACCAGTCCAAATGTTATTCTCATCCAGAAACACCCTCACAAACACTCTTAGAATAGTGTTTGGGCAAAAGTCTGGGCATCTCGTGGACCAATGAAGTTGACACAAATTGAGTATCATAGTCCTTATCTTCGTATCAATGTGAATGCGTTTCAGCAAGTCATGGAACTCTTCCATCCTTCAGCAAATGCCCTCCAGTATTGGATAGTTATTGTTGAACAAATATATATTGAATTGCACTTTTTCAATCTCAAACAAATACGTGAAATGAATGTGTTCTAGAAACCCTTCTTGTGAGATCGGGGCTCTTTGACCTTACATCAGACATTTTAAAGCATGCATCAGCACAACTATTCTCAAGCTTTTCCACGGCTGCTTTCTCCTTGGACACATCATGTCAGAGAAGAGGAGCTGAGAATGGGAAGGCCAAGACCCTTGTCCAGTGTCCTGTGAAGAGATAGGAGGGGGCTGGCCTTAAATTTTTGTCTTCCCTCTCCAATGTTCTCTCCACTGTATCAGGATCAATCTTTCTCTCCCTCTTCTCTTTCTCTGACTCTTTCTCCTCTACCATTTTGATGTTTTGCAAAGTTCTTAAACAAATGTAAATAAATTACTTTAAGTAGTCAGTCAGTGCCATTCCTTATTTGGAATAAGGAGAGTGTGTGTCCATGATCAGTGAACCACTGAGAATAGCATTCCAAATCTCTGGGAATTATTGTTTCAGGGTACAAGCAGTTAACTTGATTTTCCAGTTACTTTTCTTAAATTACTACTGACTTTTCACAGACTTTGTCATCAACTACTACATGATATTTGTATTTTTATTGTAAAAACAGAACAACCTTGTTTTGCATCACATTATATGGTTTCCAATTTATTTAGGGTGGTTTAAGAGAGATCTATAGAGGCAAAAAGTCCATTAACTGCATTCACTCCTTTATTCAGCACTACTCACTGAGAACGTGTCCTGTGCTAGGTGCTGGATTTACCACTCTGTAACCGAAGTGCTCTGGGGAAAGTGGAAGCAGATAGCTATATACGCAATGGGATCATTATTTGAAATAGTTCTTAACTATGGTAGTTAAGAACTATGATAGACTCTAGGTATTTGCTATTAATTATGCCTAAACAACAGAACTTCAAATGCAGCCATTCTATGTTAAATAGCTTAAGCAAATTGTTTTAATAGAAATAAAATCTCTCTCCAGGAAAAGATTTAGTTTTTATTTGTCTGGCTTTGTTAAGTTTTTGTTCTTTAAATTTTCAGTATTTGAGTGGTGAATTTAGTATGTGCTTAGCATGGTACCTAACATAATGAGTGCTCCACAAAAGTCAATATCATAGATTTGTCAGTGCTTTCTAATTTAAAAAATTCAAAAATAAAGTAGAACTTTTAAATGATGTTGTTGTTAATATTGTTAGCTAAGTTATATTGATAATTTTACTTATGATTATGGTCTTGTGCTTGACACTCTACTAAACACTATTGGCATGTATCTCATTATTAATACATTAATTTTTCATATTGCTTTGAAAAATTAATATATACCATCCCCCTCTCTCCCAAAGAGAGGGTATGTCAAAGGGAGAGAGGGCCCATTGATGGAGCTCCCAATGGCCAGAGCTGGGACAATTGGAGCAATAAAATAAAGTAGTAATGGATTATAACCCAGAGTAAAAATAAATATCTCTGAGTCTATGCCGAGATGAATGAATGAATGAATGAATAAATAAATAAGAAGAGACAAATCTCCCATGCAGAGGATTCCAAATAGTTTATATAGATACTCTGTCTTCAAAGAAGGTAGAGCATAACTACCCACCCCTTCCTTAAGCATGGCCAGCACATGGTGACTTCCTTCCAATGAGGGGGAAGAGTGCACAGTGGAGAAACATGACAAACACACCTCGTGTTTGTCAGGCCAGGCGTTGAGGTCCACATTAACAGCGATAAGTCATGTAACCAGTGCGTACCCCTTATGTGATGTGATGAAACTGGTACCTTCCACTTGTGGTCTTCCTCGTCAGAATCTATAAGCCCAGTTTAATAATGACAAACACATCAGATAAATCCAAGTGCAGGGATTTTTAACAAAATACCTGACTAGTTCTCCTCAAATTTGTCAAAGTCATCAAAAATAAGGGAAGTCTAAGAAACTGTCACAGGCAGGAGGAGCTGAAGCAGACCTGACAAGTGAAGTAACCTGGCACCCTGGATGGAGTCCTGGAGCATGAAACAGCATCAGGTAAAAGCTAAGGAAATCTGAATAAAATATGGGAAAAATAGAGCAAAGCGTTTTGGCTTAAAAAAGATACCTATTTATTGTTAGAAGTTTCATTAAAACTTGAGGATAATGAAGAAAACATGCCACTACTGTATGATAAAATGTTATGTTACTATTACATGAATACTTTTCTAGATTAATCTATCTCCTCTTCTAGATCTGTATGCTTATCTACTGAATAGGTGGAGGCAGAGCATATACGTTCACACATATAAATGCATACAGATAGATACACATGTTTATAGGGTCTGTAAAAGGCATGAAGACAATCCTATAAAATGGAATTTTTGTGTTTTAAATTTTGTTTTAAGCATATTTAATTTTTTACATTATGGAATATATCAGGCATACAGAAAATAATAAACTGACCCTTACATGTTCACAGGGAAGATTTTACCGTATTTGCTGCAGATTAAAAAAAAAAAAAGCAATAGTTTTGTGTGAGGTAAAGCCTGACCCCTTCATCTCGCTTTTTCTCTCTCATTTCTATCATGATAATCACTGCATTCAAGGTGGTGCGTGTTCTTTCCATTGCTGTTCGTGTGTTACTTTATATGTACATATCCACTACTAATGTGGTATTTCTTTATGTTTTTAAACTTGACATAACTGGTATGATGTTTTAAATTGACTTAAAAGTTTACTCTTTTAAAATGTTTTAAATTAAATTAAATTAAATTTATTTTTAATTCAGTTTTTTTGCCATGACTATTTATCCCCCTGTATCCTCTTCCTCCTCCACCTACTCCCTGACGCAGTCACCACACTATTGTCTGTGTCCATGAGTTCTTTCTCTTTTTTTGTCTTTTGCTTAACCCTTCCACCCTCCAGGAACCTCCCCCTCCTCTGCCCTGAGCTGTCAGCCTGTTCTCTACCTAGGAGTCTGTTTCTATTTTGCTTGTTAGTTCAGTTTGTTCATTAGATTTCACATATGGGTGAAATCATATGGTACTTGTCTTTCTCTGACTGGCTTATTTCACTTAGCATAATGTTCCCCAGGCCCATTCATGCCATCACAAATGGTAATTTTTTCTTTTTAACAGCCAAGTAGTATTCCACCATGTAAATAAACCATAGCTGTTTTATCCACTCTTTTACTGATGGACACTTGGACCGTTTCCAGATCTTGGCTATTGTAAATAATGCTGCTGTGAACATAGGGGTTCATGCATTCTTTCTGAATGGTGTTTTTGGATTCTTAGGATATATTCCCAGGAGTGAGATTGCTGGGTCAAATGGAAGTTCAATTTTTAATTTTTTGAGGACCTTCAACACTGTTTTCCACAGTGTTGCACCAATCTGCATTCCCACCAACAGAGCACTATCCTCTTCACATCCTCACCAACACTTCTTGTTTGTTGATTTATTACTTCCAGACTGTTTTTGCAAAGCAGCTGCACCACTTTACATTCCCACTGTCAGCATATGAGAGCTCCAGTTTCTCCACATATTTGCCAATACTAGTTAGTTTTTTTAAAATATAATTTTATTTTATATTCTTTTAAAGATTTATTTATTTACCTTTAGACAGAGGGGAAGGGAGGGAGAAAGAGAGGGAGAGAAACAGCAATGCATGTTTGTGTCTTGCATGCCCCTCCCCCAACTGGGGATCTGGTCCATGACCTAGGCATGTGCCCTGACTGGGAATCGAACCGGCGACCCTTCAGTTTCCAGGCTGGCACTCAATCCACTGAGCCACACCAGTCAGGGCTGCTTAGTTTCTGATTTTATTGATTCTAGTCACCCTAGCGGGTGTTAGTGGTATCTCATTTTGGTTTTTATTCCCATTTCCCTGATGGCTAATCATGTTGAGCATCTTTTCATGTTCTTACTAGCCACTTGTATATATTTTTTGGAGAAATATCTATTGAAAATCCTTTACCCATTTTAAATGGGTTATTTGCTTTTTTTAATTGCTGAGTTATTAGAGCTTTCTAAAAAATATATTCTAGGTATGTTCCTTACCAGATGTGTTAGTAATCAATTGTACTTCATATTTTATCTTCATAGTTTTATTCATATGCATTTTTTGATTGGTTTTCTGTGCTGGTATGAGTTTTCTGAGTCTTCACAGATATTTTTAGTGAGCAGTTGGAGGTTTACTTAGTCAGTGCATTAAAAGTGATTGCAGCCATTATTCTTTTTTGATGCTTCAATTATCCAAGAGTTGGCCAGTGGGAGCCTTTTCAGCTCACTACTCAGTGTTTGACACGTTTCTGTTTTTCTTAAACACATCCTGGGTTCTGACACAAGATACGTAAGCTCACCTGTGCTGTCTCTTCTCACGGCTTAGAACCAGCCACTTCTCCAAGGAACAGCTATAATCACTTCCAATGGAAAACTCCAAATTCCTTATTGAAACATTTTCTTGATTGATTTTGGAATAGCAAGCCTGCTGAGTAAGAAGTTGAAAGCATCTGTTTTGACCGTTAGCTGTAATGGTCACTGAAACAATATGTTGATCTTTTTAAACAATTGAATATTACAGCCAAAAAGCTGGGTCTAATCATAGCTTGTTGTGCTCTTATACTTTTGAAATAAAGTAGCAAAATTATGTAATGGTCCATTTGAGATAATACACTGTACTTGTACTAGGGACACTTCAATGTAGTTTAATATACTCACAGGCGTAGCTTAATGGGAAGGAAGAGTAATATTTCTTCACATCACCAGTTTTTAGAAATACTTTTCATTCTGATAGATAGCAGAATCTAAGAAAAACAGTGTTTATATAACAGATACCTTGGAGTGAAAAGTTAAGCCATTTATCAGAATGTGTCCAAATCAACAGGGTCCAGCACAAATGATGCCCCTGTTTTATTATAAAATCTTTTATTACAAAATCATAAGCATGTGATTTTGTAACATAACAATATTATGCTCAAGCATACCATATGACATTTTAGGTGAAATGTTCAAATTAAAACTATAAATTATTACACCTTTATTATTACCCTACCAACCACACTCAAGCAGGCCTTTCTTCTGCTGGACCCTGTATGTTATGGATGTAACCAAAACACTTAGATAATTTTCAGAAACAATTACTTTTTATCTAGGTGATGTTATAGCATAGAAAAATGTATGTATTCATTATTATTATTTTTACATATTTTTATTTATTTATTTTTAGACAGAGGGGAAGGGAGGGAGAAAAAGAGGGAGAGAAACACTGATGTGTGATTACTTAGGGCATGGCCCCCACTGGGGACCTGGCCTGAAACGTAGGCATGTGCCTTGACTGGGAATCGAACTGGTGACCTTGTGGTCTGTAGCCCACACTCAATCCACTGAGCTACCCCAGCCAGGGCTGTATATTTATTATTAAAAAGAGTACCTCAAACTTTTATTTTCTTCAAAAATTCTCACATATTTCTCACTTTATTTCTTTTCTTTTATTTCTAGAAGTTATAACATTATCTTAAGAGAGCGGAAAAGATGCAGACTTGTTAATCACTCCCTAGCTGATACTTCCCAATTCTCCCCTGCAGCAATGATCACATTGCACGTAAATACTTGATTGGATAATGAGTGGCATTTGTGTCTGTCTGTCCTGATCTCAGGTGGACTACGTGTGCAGACACATGCTGCATCAGTCACCGCTGCACACCCCGGAAACTGGGACAGTGTCTTGGATGTAAGAGACGCTCAATACATTTTTATTGAACAAATCGTATTTGTTGAAAATATTATTCTCAAATTTGTAATTTGCCTCTTAAGTTATGCTTTCAAACAAATGAATTTCAGACATTTATGTGGCTCATTTTAAATAATTACACATGGTGGTCCATATTACCATTGTAATTTGCTTTTACATTTTGAAAACTCTTCACTTGAGTTAAATTAATATTCACCTCTTCTCCATGATTCTTCAATAAGATTTCATTTTATGTCACTAACTTTTTAATCTGTTTAAAAGTTATTTCATTTTAAGTTATGAATAAACACAATACATGGTCAATATGGCTAATTAGTCATTTTTCCCAGAAACATTGATTTAATAACATATGTCTTCCCTGCTAATTTGGGGCCCCATGTATTTCTTTTCCTTTATTTGTCCCAAGGAAGCTTCTTTATAATATGTGCCTAGAAATGAGACCAGAATCCCAAATTAAAATTTTTTTATTGATTATGCTATTATAGTTGTCCCAATTTTTCCCCCTTACCCCCTCCACCCAGTATGCCCATTCTCTCTAGCAATCCTCCCTCTTAGTTCATGTCCATGGGTCATGCATATAAATTCTTTGCCTACTCTACTTCCTATACTGTTCTTAACATTGCCCAGTCTATCTTGTACCTACCAATTTGTACTTAATCCCTGCACTTTCCCGCCCACTTTTCCCCTTCCCCCTCCCAGCTGATAACCCTCCAAATGATCTCCATATCTATGATTCTGTTCCTGTTCTGCTTATTTGCTTAGTTTGTTTTTTAGATTCAGTTGTTGATAGTTATGAATTTGTTACCATTTTAATGTTCAAATTTTAATGTTCAAATTAAATGAACAATTTAATGAACAAATTTTAATGTTCATAGTTTTGATCTTCTTTTTCTTATATAATTCCCTTTAACATTTTGTATAATAATGGCTTGTGATGGTGAACTACCTTAGTTTTACCTTGTCTGGGAAGCATTTTATCTGCCTTTCAATTCTAAATGATAGCTTTGCTGGGTACAGTAATCTAGGTTGTAGGTCCTTGTTTTTCATTATTTTGAATACTTCTTGCCAGTACTTTCTTGCCTGCAAAGTTTCTTTTGAGAAATCAGCTGATAGTCTTATGGAAACTCCCTTGCAGCTAACTCTCTGCTTTTCTCTTGCTGCTTTTAAGATTCTCTCTTTATCTTTAACACTTGGCATTTTAATTATGATGTGTCTTGGTGTGGTCTTCTTTGGGTCCAACTTGTTTGGGAATCTCTGTGCTTCCTGAACTTGTATGTCCATTTCCTTCACCAAATTAGGGAACTTTCCTTCCTTTTTTTTCCAAATAAGTTTTCAGTTTCTCTCTCTTCATCTTCCCCCTCTGGCACCCCATGATTTGAATGTTGGTACATCTGGAGATGTCCCAGAGGCTCCTTACTCTATTCTAATTTTGTAAAAATTCCTTTTTGCTTCTCGTTGTTCTGGTTGAATGTTTTTTTTCTTCCTTATGTTCCAAATTGTTGATTTGATTCTCAGCTTCATCCACTCCACCATTGGTTCCCTGTAGATGTTTCTTTATTTCACTTAATGTAACCTTTATTTCTTCCTGGGTCTTGTTTATGCTGCTGCAGTACCCAGTGGGTTCTTTGAGCACCCTCATAACCATTGTTTTGAACTCTGCATCTGATAGCTTGCTTATCTTCATTTTGTTTAGATCTTTTCTGGTTTTATTTTTCTGTTTTTTTTGTTTGTGCCATATTTCTTTGTCTCCTCAATTTGGCAGTCTCCCTGTGTTTATTACTGTGTATTAAGTAGAACTATTTTGACTTCCTGTCTTAGTAGCTTGGCCTATTGTAGAAAAGTGCATCTATGAATTGTATGGGGTGGAGCCTTAGGTAATCGCCAGGGCCAGGCAACCAATTTCACCGCTTTGAGGCTCTGTGTGGGGGAGGGCTCAGAGAGTGGACAATACTGCTGCCTAGCCTCTGGAGATTTGCCAGGGAGAAAGCTGTCTCCCAGTTGCCAGTCAATTTACGTTCTCCCCGTATGCCGCTTGTGCCTTTCCAGCCGAATTCCAGAGGGGGTGGGTCTATATACGTCCTAAGACCTTTGTGGACCCTCTAAGTGAAGTTTCCTGAGAATCTGCAATTTCTCCCACCACCCCAACCGCTACTGATTTTTACAGCCAGAAGTTATGGGAGCTAATCTTTTTGATGTTGGAACCCTGGGCTGCAAAGTTTCTTTGCACCCTGCAGGGTTCTTTGGAACCCTGATGTGGTCTGGTCTGGGGCTGGGATCTCTTGCTCCTGAAGTGTTTCTCCTGATTTTTACCCAGCACATGTGAATATGAGACTGCCTGTTCCGCCACCTCTCAGTGCCACTCCATGTCTCTGCATCACTCCACTTCTCTGCTCCTCTCTGTGCTTCTCCACCTCTCTGCACCTCTCAGTGAGTGTCCGCATCTCCCTCCTACCTGTCTGGGTGAGGGTGGCTTCATTAAATTCTTGGTTGTTGGACTTTCATACCACTCAATTTTCTGATGAATCAGGGTGCTTTGTAGTCTAGCTGTAATTTTTCCTGTAGTTTTGAGGAGAGGCAAAGTATGTACACCTATGCCTCCATCTTAACTGGAAGTCTACAAAAGTATTCTTGACCTTATCTTTACCTTTGCATATTTTGCTCCAGGAGCATACATTTTTCCAGAAGAGTGGGAACAATCTCTGAGCTCATGATCAATTTGAACTCCCAGCTAGCTCTGTGTTGTCAAGTCCTCCTTAAAAACATAGTTTCAGTCCTTTTTAATAGATAATATTCTGGTCTTCTGCTTTGGGAACTGCATTAAGTAGCAGGCAACAGGGGCAAGTATGACTTAGATAAGATAGAAACGTATTGTTCTCTGACATAAAACAAGCACTGAGGTTAGCTGTCCATAGTTTGTATAGAGGGTCCACAAAGTTATCTGGAATGCAGACTTCTTTCTTTCTTTGCAACAAGTCAGCAGTGTAGCCATTACATATAGATTTTTGGCTTCCACCATTTTTCAGATGAAGGGCAAAATAAGTTTTCCCTAAAGGCATGCTCCCCCACTTTAGAATGAAATTTATTGGGGTAACGTCAGTTAATAAGATCATATAGGTTTCAAGTGTACATTTTTATGATATGTGATCTGTATATTGCATTGTGTGCCCACCACCCAAAGTCAGATCATCTTTTGTCACCGTGTATTTGGTCCCCTTTTCCATTGACTACCCTCTTCACACCCTTCCCTCTGGTAATCACCATACTGTTTTCTGTGTCTATGAGTTTCAGTATTATATCCCACATATGAGCGAAATCATGTGGTTCTTAGCTTTTTCTGACTGAATTATTTTGCTTAGCATCATATTCTCAAGGTACATGCATGTTATTGCAAATGGCAGTATTTAATCTTTTCTTATGGATGGGTATTCCAGAGTATATATGGGACATGCACATCTTCTTTATTTTATCCATCGAAGGACACCTTGGTTGTCTCTATGTCTTGGCCACCATGAATAATGCTGCAATGAACATAGGAGTTCATCTATCTTTGCAGATAAATGTTTTCACATTTTTTTGAGTAGATGCCTAGAAGAGGGATTGCTAGGCCATATGGTAACTCTGTTTTTAATGTTTTGAGGAACCACCACACTGTTTTCCATAGTGGCTGTATCAGTTTATATTCCCATCAGCAATGAATGAAGTTTCCTTTTTCTCCGCAACCTCTCCAACACTTGTTATTACCTGTCTTGTTGATAATAACCATTCTAACAGGTGTGCGGTGGTATCTTAGATTGTAGTTTTGAGTTGCATTTCCCCAGTAGCTAGTGAAGTTGAACATCTTTTCATGTATCTGTTGGCCATTTTGTATGTCTTCTCGGGAGAAGTGTCTGTTCAGGTCTTCTGCCCATTCTTTAATTGAATTGTTAGTTTGGTGTCGAACTGTATATTTTGCATATTAACCCCTTGTCAGAGCTGTTGTTTACAAATATTTTCTCCCATTTGGTTGTTTGCCTTTTTGTCTTGTTGCTGGTTTCTTTTGCTGCACAGAAACTTTTTAGTTTGATATAGTCCCATTCATTTATGTTTGCCTTTACTTCCCTTGCCTTTGGGGTCAATTTCATAAAAACTTCTTCATAAATGAAGCCCATAAGTTTAATACCCATGTTTTTTTCTATGTGATTTATTGTTTCAGGTCTTATATTTGGGTCTTCGATTCATCTTGAATTAATTTTTGTATGTGGGGCAGACTGTAATCTAGCTTTATTCTTTTGCATGCGGCTTTGCAGTGTTCCAAGCACCATCTATTGAAGAGGCTTTCTTTACTCCACCATGTGTTTTGGCTCTTTTGTCAAAAATTATTTACCCATATGCCTGTGGTTTCATTTCTGGGCTCTCAATTCTGTTCCATTGGTCTGTGTGCTGTTTTTCTGCCAATCCCATGCTGTTCTGATTATCATAGCTCTGTAGTATAACTTGAAGTCAGGTAGTGTGACTTCACTACTTACAGCTTTGTTCTTTTTTTTCTCAGGATTGCTTTTCCTCTTCAGTTTTTTTTTTTTGTTCCATATAAATCTGATGATTTTTTGTTCTATTGCTTTAAGAAATGCCATTGGACTCTGGCCAGTGTGGTTCAGTTGGTTGAAGTGTCATCTTGTAACCAAAGGGTTGTGGATTTGATTCCCTAGTCTGGGCGCATATGGGAGACAACCGATGGATGCTTCTCTCTTGCATCAGTGTTTCTCTCTCTCCCTTCCTCTTTCTCCAAAAGCAATGAAAAAATATCCTTGGGTGAGGATAAAAACATACCATTGGGACTTTGATGGCGATTGTATTGAATCTGTATATTGCTTTGGGCAATATGGTCATTTTACCTATCTTGATTCTTCCAGTCCATGAACATGAAGTATCATTTCATTTCATTATGTCTTTTTCAAAATCTTTTAGCAATGCTTTGTAGTTTTCAGTATATAGATCCTTCACATATCTGTTACATTTATTCCTAGGTATTTTGTTCTTTTGGTTGCAATTGCAAAAGGATATTTTTTTCATTTCTTTTTCTGAAATTTCATTTTAGTATCCAGGAAAACAGTGGATTTTTGTACATTGATTTTGTATCCTGCAACTTTACTGTGTTTGTTTATTGTTTCTCTTAGTTTTTTTTTTCCTTTGGTGGAGTCTTTAGAGTTTTCTATGTAGAGAGTCATATCATCTGCAAAAAATGACACTTTTAATTCTTCAGTCTCAATTTGGATGCCTTTTATTTCCTTCTCTTGCCTGATTGCTCTGGCTAGAACTTCCAGCACTGAGGTGGGTAAGAGTGGTGAGAGTGGGTGTCCGTGTGTTGTTCCTTATATTAGAGGAAAAGCATAAGTGTTTCACCATTGAGTATGATATTAGCTGAGGGTTTGTCATACATGGTCTTTATTATGTTGAGGAATTTTCCTTCAGTACCCATTTTATTGAGTGTTTTAATCACAAATGGATGTATCTTATCAAATGCTTTTTCTGTATCTATTGATAAGATCATATAATTTTTATCTTCTGTTTTGTTAATGTGGTGCATTACATTAATCAGTTTGCTTATGTTGAACCATGCTTGTGTCCCTGGAATGCACCCACTTAGTCATAATGTATTATTTTTTATGTATTTTTGTATTTGATTTGCTAGTATTCTGTTTAGGATTTTTCATGAGTATTCATCAAAGATATTGGTCTGTAGTTTTCTTTCTTTGTATTGTCCTTGCCAGGTTTTGGTATCAGGGTTATGTTGGCCTTATAAAATGTTTTTTTTTTTCCTTTATAGCCTCTTGCCTTGCACTTATTTAAAAAAGTACTGAATAAATGAATGAAAAAATGTATGTACCTTAAAATAAAACCGTCAAAATGTGGTACATAAATATATTTGATTTTATCTCTCTTTAAAGCTCATTGATTACAGAGTTAAATATTTTAGACACTTAGGAAATACATTTACACACTGAGAAAAAAGTTCATGGTAAATTATATCCAAAATGTAGTTTATAAATTTATGATATAAGCTTTTCTAATATAGTTGTATATCCATTTAAAGACCTTGATTATAAAATTGAAATACGTTCAGAATCATAGATCTTTATGCAGAAATAGATATCAAGAGTGCATCCATTCCAATATCTTCTCTTCAGTCAAGGGCAATTTTACAGAAGCAGCCATGGGGCTCAGAGAAGTTTAATGCCTCTAAAAGGCCAAATTTATATGATTATCAAAGAATCTATAGTTTTGGTTCAATGCCAAGCATGCTCCTGGCAACAACTGGTGCTTAATCTATATTTGCAGAATGAATGATGTTCTTTCTTCCTAGTGCATTGAGTTTTCTACTATTCACACTTAACCTTTGGGACTCCCTACAATCGAAGTTTCTATCTGTGGTCTCTAAGAGTCACAGCTTATCCTTCAAGTCATATCGTGAAGTTATAAGTTCTGCTGGCATGAACTAATATCACTGTCTAATAGATAACATGACCTATATTTGTGATTACAAATGTTGTAGCTGCACTGAAACAATAAAAAGAAAGAGCAAAGTTAATTTTCATAATGTATTATTTAATAAATATGTCCAAAATGTTACCATTTTGTTGTGTAAACAATACAAGATTATTTAGATATTTTATATTCATTTTTCATCATTTCTTAGAAATCCAGTGTGTGTGTTGCAGCCCATCTCATTTTGACCACCTACATTTTGAAGTCCTCACAAGTCACATGTGGTTTGTGGGTACTGTATGGTCCAATACGCACAATCTGTTGCGTTGGAATCTGTGTGTTGGAAAGTGCAGATCTGGACTGACCGTTGGTAATCTATCTTAATGCTTTGCACTGCTTGGGTCCAGCTACCAAAGGACAAATGTCCCAAAGAACGATTTCTTCTCCCATCACACCTGACTTTTTACATAATCAAGGTTGTGAGTGTAAGTCATTATAAAGTTCATTCACAGAATTGCAGAATTTTGGAGAGGGGTTAGACAGTATAATAGTACTTCAATAAAAACACACACAATTGCTGTGGCTGGTGTGGCTTAGTGTACTGAGTGCTGGCTTGAGAACCAAAGGTTTGCTGGTTCAATTCCCAGTCAGGGCACATGCCTGGGTTGTGGGCCAGGTCCCCAGTAGGAGATGAGTGAGAGGCAACCACACATTGATGTTTCTGTCCCTTCCTTCCCCTCTCTTTGAAAATAAATAAATAAAATCTTAAAAAACATAAACACGATTTCTTATCCTTATGGATCAATAGCTAGTTGTGATGTTTTCAGAATTAGATTATGAATAATCTTTGTCTACATTATCTGTGTTCCTTTTTAAAGATGGATACATCAGAATATGAGGATAAAATTGCTTATTCCTGCATTTGAAGGAAGAGAAGGTATCTTTGATGAAAACGACATTCAGATTTTAAATTCTTTATTTCATATCTTGATAGAGAACATTTTTCTTGACTGCGATTAAAAGCAGAAACCTTTAATAACACTTCAAATTACTGGGTAAAGGTAATGTACATAATAAATTATCTTGGGGCCACTGACCACACCTCTATAGGACTGTAAAATAATGAAGTTGGATACCAACTTTACTTCTACACCAATATAAGGCGACATGGAACTAGGATATTTTGTCTCACATGTTGTTGGTAGAGTGCAAAATTGGATGGCAATTTGACAATCTCAATTTAAATAGTATGTTTCCACCTCCAGAAATTTATCTAGCATACATATTCATACATGTGCACAAAGACATATGTAAGGTGTAATTTACTGTGGCAATTATTTATCATAGCAAAATATCAGAAAACAACCAAAATGTATATCAACATAGGATTGGCTAAATAAATTATTATACATCTATACATTAGCTTATTATATATCCCTTTCCAAATGAGATCTCTCTAATGTCCTCATGTAAAATTCATTCTAAGGTATATGGGAAAGAGAGAAAAACAAGCTGCAGAACAGTATATAGATCAGGGGTCACAAACAATCCAACTTGCTGCCTGTTTTTGTAAAATAAAGTTTTATTGGAACAAAGCCCCTCCCACTTGTTTGCATAGTGTCTGTGGCTGCATTTGTGCTACAAGGGCAGAGTCGAGGAAATGCTACAGAGAACAGCTGGGCTCTAAAGCAGAAAATATTGACTCTACACTCTTTAGAAAGATATCTTGCTGAGCCCTGTACACTACTATCTGTGTTATATAACTTATTAAAAAAGGATATAAAATAATTGGAAGTTACTTCACCTCCACGACAAATACCATTGTACAAATGTAGACCTGAAACTATTCTCAGTGGCATGTTTGTGGGAATGTCCCCCACCTTTGAGTAGTTTACAATAAAAATCATCAAGGATACATTTCTACATGATTGTAAATATGATCAGTCTGCAGAAGGAGATTCCATTTCCTTGTGGTGGAATCTGTACTGTGTGGAGAATAATTGAAAAGCTGGAAAAAATCGTCAATCAACCAATTCATCATTTTGGGTACAGAGTAACTGGTTTGAAGGTTTTTTTTCTCTTCCTGAACTCACCATAACAACTGCCTCACCTTGAGGCAAGTTAGCAGAGTAGTGTGAGTTACCAGCTGGATGTGTTAACATCAGAATGTCTTAGAGAGGGGGAAGACTGGGCGTGATGGTTGTTAAAACCCAGTGATGGACTAGCATTCTGTCACTCAGTTAAGCTCTGGCCTTCCTGTATGAGATGTCAGCGTGCTTGCCTGCTGGGTGCCTTGCCTGGGCTTGGAGAGGGGTGGCGCACCCAGGCAGGGCCGGTCTGTTTGGACAGCATGCTGCGGCTGGTTCACCTTCTCTGGACACTAGGGCGGTGGCTGCAGTGGCAGTTAGGGACATTTAGCTCAGGTTCCCCCTTTAATTCCAGGAACGACTGTTCAACTTGAGATTTCAGAGTTATCTAAAGGCTTAGTGGAGTAGACCATACTCAGACAACCAGGGAACTTAAATATTTAAAACAAATAAAACAAATTTGTAATGCTATCCAGGCATGACGTCAGGGTGATTATGAATTAACGTTAAATCCTCCTCATTCAGGTTGTCTTTGAGGGGCTGCCTAATGAGGTTCTATTCCGGTCCAAGCCTGAGAACTTCTTTTGCTTTCCAGGTTCTGGCCATCCTCCCTCTGGTTGTTCCTCCCTGCTCGTTGTTCTGATACACTTATCCACGAAACCTTTTAAAAATATAACAAAAACACTTCCATAACACTTTGGACCCCCACACAGAATAGAGCCATAGTTATCTCCTTTACATGTTCCCCGTGACTTCCTCTGACTCTCATTTCTTTGAATTTCTTGGCTCTTGGCCTGCTTTGGTCTTGGATTATCCACCCATAAGAACCTGGACTAACTCACTGTAACAACCTGGCTCTGCTGGCCTGATTCCTGCCCCTTACTGGTACCTTCCCTCTCAGCTCGTAGTCTCGCCTTATTCCAAACAAATCAGACCCAACCGACCAAACCCAACCAAAAACTGTTAACACCCATAATCACAAACATGGCCCTTGTGTGCCTGGGGACATCTCAGGCAGTAATCACAGCACTACAGCTGCTTTCCCCACCATACGCACCCTATGCTCCTGTAGGTCTCCCAGGGACACTGTGCTCTTCCACGGCTCTGTTTCAAACTGTTTCTGTGCTGCCCAGAGAGCCCCTCCCATTCCAGCTCAGTCGTCTCCCCTGCAGAGGTTTACATGCTCTTGTTTTCATTCCTCAGCGTTTTGTTCTTAACTCTATTACTGTATTGCAATTTGTTTTCGTTCTCCCTTGCTGCTCGATCTCAACTTGTGCAGTAGTCATTTTGTACACCATGCCCCTTGAAGAACATCTGCCACAGAGTGAGTCTAGAAAAGGGTGATGAGCCCTGGCTGGTGTAGCTCAGTGGACTGAGCTCGGGCTGTGAACCAAAAGGCTGCTGGTTCGATTCCCATTCAGGCCACATGCCTGGGTTGTGGGCCAGGTCCCCAGTAGGGGATATGGGAGACACAACCACACATTGATGTTTCTCTCCCTCTCTCCTTCCCTTCCCCTCTCTATAAAAATAAAAATTTAAAAAAAAGAAAAAAAAAAGAAAAGGGTGATGAATGAATGTGCTGCTCTCGAAACTCTTCGCAACTTTAACAGTCCAAGATTATACGACTGTTGGTGAAATTATGGCAGTGGATTCATTCAACAGTAAATATTTAACTATGCGCCAGCTTCTGCCATGGTGCTTGGCACGCATCAGAGAACAAAACACAGGTCCGTGGCCCCTTGGAGTTTACTTAGCGATGCGATGCCGGCAAAGAATACCAGGTGGCATAAATGATCCAATTCCGTAGTATGTTAGAAGGTGATAAGCGCTGCGGCCAAGGAAAAAGTAGAGCAGGGTCAGAGCAGTTAGCTGCACTGGTGCCGTGGCGGACAACTTCCAGTTCCTCTCTGTTGCTTTTAAGTATGGCAACTGCTAATATCCATCACTTCAGCCGAACAGTTGCAGCCCCTTTTGAGCTCAGTTCTCATACTATCCACATAAGGTAGGCATTATTATTATTATTATCTTCATTAATACGAATGAACACATGGAAAGAAAGGTTCGGGAACTTGACTGAAGTCACATAGCTAGTACACGGCAGAGCCAGAATCTCATCCCGGGCAGCCTGATCTAAAAGTTCACGTTTTTAAGAAGTATTCATTAGTGCCTCGATATCTGCAGAAGGCAGTTCCCCAAATTCTCCACTTCACTTTTTCAATACACAGTAACTCTTTTGAAGACAGTAGTTTTACTGAAAGATAAAGAATCTCTGTACAGCCAGGGGGCAGCAAACTGCTGCTTTGGAACTAGGTATAGGGCAAATGAAAAAATGCAGATGGCTTTTGAAACAGTTTGATGGTCGATAAGGAGCCCCAGAATAAGAAAACGGAAGTCTTCCCCGAGCTTTTCTTTATTTTTTTAGAGTAAAATTACTTTAATGCTAAAAGTAACATTTAAAAATATTACTTTAAAATAATGCATTTACAGAAAGATGATCATCTTGACCTGAATTAATCAAAATATCAGCATCTCTAATATTTTTTCACTTTGATTTGATATTTTAAGATGCCAGAATATGTGTATTATTTAGAAATATTTTATTTGCTGATTTCAAAAATAGAGAATGGAATAAAATGGATATTTTAATTAGAAATGGAATTTAACATTTATGTATATAAAATATTTTTTAAAGATTCAAAAAGGAAGAATGTGGTGTGGAAAAAATGACCACCAACTTAAATATTAAGTTAGGTTTTCTGAGGTGTTAAAGAGTATACTTCCTAGGTACTATAAATGAAGATTTGGGGTTACTTTTAGAGTTTTTAAAGGGATAATACATAGAATAACAACAAGGGCCATTTGGTCTTTAAAGAATGTTAATAAATAGCAACTCAGTAATCCTTAAATAACCTAATGTGAAAACCGAGACTTAGATCTTATTTGCCCAAATCAAATGAAAGAGTTGGAATCGGGACACAGGACCCCTAACATTCTAATGGACATCATTTTAAAGCCAAGGGAATTCATAATTCTTTCTTGACCATCAGGCAGACACCCATCCAAAGTGAGGAATGACTGTGGGGTAAAAAGAAATGAATGAGGCAGGCTGGCCAGTGTCGAGGGGAGGGTGGGGACAGAATGTTAGGTGAGGGCACAATGTTGGCAAGCACCGCCAGCTTTTGACATTGAGTGCCATGTTGGCCGTTGGTTTGCCGTGTATGGCCTTTATTATGTTTAGGTGTGTTCTCTCTATTCCCACTTTAGTCAGAGTTTTTATTATAAGTGGGTGCTGGGTCTTATCAAATGTTATTTCTGCATCTATTGGTATGATCATGTGGTTGTTATCCTTTATTTTGTTTGCATGGTATATTACATTATTGATCTGCAGATATTGTACCCACCTTGCACGCCCAGAATAAATCTCACTTGGTCATTGTGTGTGATCTTTTTAATGTATTGTTGGATCTGGTTTGCTAATATTTTGTTGAGGATTTTTACATCTATGTTTATCAAGGATATTGGTCTATAATTTAGTCTTGACATTAGGATGATGCTGGCCTTGTAAATGAGCTGGGAGGTCTTCCCTCCTCTTGAATTTTTTGGGAAGAGTTTGGGCAGCATAGGTGTTAATTATCCTGTGAAGCCATCTGGTCCAGGGCTTTTGTTTGTTGCGAGTTTTTGATTACGGCTTTGATTTCACGAATTGTAATGTGTCTATTCAGATTCTCTGATTTTTCCTGATTCAATTTTGGAAGATAGTATGTTTCTAGGAATTTATCTACTTTTGTCCAGATCGTTCAATTTGTTGGCATGAAGTTGTTCATAATATTTTCTTCCAGTCCTTTGTATTTCTTTGGTGTCAGTTGTTACTTCTTCTCTTTCCTTTCTCATTTTATTTATTTGAGTCCTCTCTCTTTTTTCTTAATGACTCTGCTTAAAGTTCATCAATCTTGCTTATCTTTTCCAAACACCAACTCTCAGTTTCATTGATTTTTTTATTGTTTTTTAGACCCTTTAGTTTATTTCTGCTCTGATTTTTATTATTTGCTTTTTACTACTTATTTTCGGCTTTATTTATTTATTTTTTGGATTCCTTTTCGAGTTCCTTTAAGTGTGAAGTTTGATTGTTTATTTGAGATTTTTCTTGTTTCTTGTTTCTTGAGATCAGCTATGAATTTCCATGTTAGGACTATTTCACCGTGCCCCGTAGATTTTGGGTTGCTGTGTTCTCATTTTCATTTGTATCAAGTTATCTTTTGATTTATTCTTTGATCTCATTGTTGACCCATTCATTGTTTAATTACGTGTTACTTAGCCTCCATGGATTTGTGTGTTTTCAGTTTGTTTCTTGTGATTAATTTCTAGTTTCACCACCATAATCATCAGAGAAGATGCTTGATATGATTTCAATCTTCTTAAATTTATTGAGACTTGTTTTGGGTCCTCACATGTAGCCTACCCTAGAACATGTTTCATGTACACTTTGAAAGAATGTATATTCTGCTGCTTTGAAAGAATGTATATTCTGAAAACCTCAATGAAATCTATTTGATTCATTGTGCCATTTACGGTTATTGTTGCCTTGTTGATTTTCTGTCTGGAAGATCTATCCATTGATGTCACTACAGTGTTAAAGTTCCCTGTGTTACTGTCAATCTCTCCCTTTATGTCCACCAAGACTGGCTTTACATATTCAGGTGCTTCTTTGTTGGGTGCATAAATGTTTACAAGGGTTATATCCTCTTGATGGATTGCCCACTGTATCATTACATAGTGTCCTTTGTCTCTTTATCATAGCCTTTGTTTTAAAGTCTGTTTTGTCTGATGTAAGTATTGCTATCCCAGTTTTTAAAAATTTCCATATTCATGAAATATATTTTTTCATCCCTTTGCTTTTAGTCTGTGTGTATCTTCCATCCTGAAGTGTGTCTCCTATAAACAGCATATACATGCTGTTTTCTTATATACATTTTCTTATCCATTCAGCTATCCTATGTATTGTGATTAGAGCATTTAAGGTATTTATATGTAAAGTGATTATTGGTAAGTATATATTTATTGCCATTTTATTCTTTTGACTATGTTTCTCTTTTCTTCTTGTTCTCCCCTTCCCCGTCCCCCTTCTGCTTCTCCTCCTTCTCCCCCTCCTTCTTAAGGGAGACCCTTCAACATTTCCTGTAATAGTGGCTTGGTGGAGCAAACTCCTTAGGTTTTTACTTGTCTGGGAAGCTCTTTATTTCTCCTTCAATTTTAAATGATAGCCTTCCTGGGTAAATTAGTTTCGGTTCTAAGTCCTTACTTTTCATCACTGAATATTTCATGCCAATAGCTTCTGGCCTGATATATGTTTCTGTTGAGAAATCAGCTGATAGTCTTATGGGAGCTTCCTTGTAGGTAATGAACTGTTTTTCTCTTGTGGCTTTTAAGATTCTCTCTTTGTCTTTAAACTTCTGCATTCTAATTATGATGTGTCTTGATGTGGGCCTCCTGAACTTGTGTGTCTTTTTCTTCACCAGGTTAGGGAAATTTTCAGTCATTATTTCTTCGGATAGGTTCTTGATCCTTTGCTATATCTCTTCTCCTTCTGGTACCCCTATGATGTGGATGTTTACACTTCATGTTGTTCCACAGTTCCCTTAACTATCCTCTTCTTAAAAAATTCTTTTTCTCTTTTTGTTGCTTTGATTGGATTTTTTTCTACCTTGTCTTCTAAATCATTGATTTGATCCTCTGTTTCATCCAACCTATTATGTATTCCTTCCAGTATGTTCTTCACTTCAGATATCGTATTCTTCATTTCTGACCAGTCAGTACTTTGAACTTGCTGTTGGGCATCCTTATAACCATTACTTTGAACTCTATACCTGATGAATTGCTCGTCTCCATTTCATTTAGCTCTTTCTCTGGATGTTTAGCTTGTTCTTTTGTTTGGGCCCTGTTTCTTTGTCTCCCCATTTTGGCTGCTTCTTTGTGTTTGTTTCTATGTGCTGGACAGGTCTGCTATGGCTCCTGGTCTGTGGGGTGGTCTTATGTAGCAGCTGTCCTGTGGGGTCCAGTTGTGTTCCAGGAATGAACCTATTGTAATTGAGTGTTGATTGCTGCTGGCCTATTCATTCTTGGGATCAACCCTCAGGCTAGATGACTATGAAGCTCAACCCTGACCACAGCATTCAAGCTGGTACGCAGATGTTGACCACATGAAGTGGAACTTGCCTCAGTAGGTTTTGATATCTGCCAAGATCTCCCTTTTGCTATGCTGTTTGTGGAGCTCACTGGATACTGCTCTGATGTCTTAAGCTGGCCACTGGGTGTGTTGGTTCTGGATCTCTTGGGAGGGACTTGGTGCAGGCCACTGTAAGGCAGTGCCTGTGATGGACCTTGGCAACTTGTTTGCAGCTACAAGTTTGTGGTTGCCTCTACTGGGGCTGGGTGCGCATGAGAAGGACCAAGACAGACATCAAGGCCAGCTTTTAGCAGCACTGGGGGCAGGTCAGCAAAAGTTCCAAGGCACTCTGAGATCTGCCTCTACTTGCCTCCACCTCCTGGCTGCCTGTTAGGCTCAGTCGCTGAAAGAGCCTGTGGCTGTATACTCCTCTCAGGGTATAAACTCTGTAGGGTTGGAGGAAAGAGAGTCCAGAGGGTGGGGCTACTGCTTTCCCCCAGGCTGATGCTGCATATAGGTAAGTGCTCCACCCAAGATATACGGCATCTGTGGTGTGGGAGAATGACTCCACACAGGAATCCTGGTGGCTGTATCTCTAGCTCCCTCCTCAGAGCCACACACCCAAAACTCTCCTCGCATGATTCTAGTCCGCTCTGCCAGAACCCAGGGTGAGTGGCTGCAAGTGAAATTTTGTGCGTTGGCCTTTTAAGAGGGTGCCTGTATCTCTGGAAGATCCCTTCTCTTTCTGGTGGGCAGAAACTCCGCTGCTTTTCATAGCCAGAGTTTATGTGGATGCCTTTTCCTGGCTTTGGTGCTTCGGGCTGTGGAGCCCAGCTTTGGGTTTAGCCTCATTGTAACTCCCCTGCAGCTGAGATATCCTTCTGGAACCTCAGCTGCTACCTACGGGGCCAGCTCTTTTCATGTCTCCACCTTCCGACCAGTCTTGACGTGGCTTCTTTTGTAAGTCCTTGGTTTTAACACTCCTCTTCAGCTAGTGTTCAGTTGGTTATTCATGATGATTGTTCTATAATTTAGTCATAATTCCAGTTTTGTCCTGGGAGGGGGTGAGTGTAGCTCCCACCTACTCTGCCTACATCTTGGATCCCCTCTCATCCGACTCTTGAAACAGTTCACTTGATGTCAGTTTTAGTATATTTGTATTTAAGGCTCTTACTAAATTTTAAGCTGTTTGAGCTTATTTATCTGTAGGCACTGTAGTGCTTAACACTGTTTCCTTTGCCAGTGTTCTTCCCCTAAATATCTCCGTGCTTAGCTTTTCTACTTCTTTGAGATCCTGATACGAAAATCACCTCGTCACTGCCTAAAACCCTTCTGTTCCACAGCATTGTGTAGTTCCCTCTCCTGCTTTATTTTTTCTTTTTAGTACATTCAGCATTCTCTATATTTTACTTATTTATTTGGTTCATTTCCTGTCTCAATTACAAATTCCACAGCATTCTACATATTTCTACATATTTTACTCATTTACCTGGTTTATTTTCTGTCTAAATTAGAATTTCCACTGAAGACAGACATTTTTATCTCTTTTGTTCAGAACTGTAGCCCAAGTACTTAGCACATAGTAGGTATCCAATAAATACTTAACAAATGAATGAATAATTAAATGGCAGTATTAAATAAATATAGTAGAAAGGAATAGGAGTATTACAGGCATTGGATCTAAGCCTAAACCTAATTTCAAGGGAAATAAAGAATGATTCTTTCCCACATGTGTAAAAGGGCACTTGCTAAATTAATTCACTTTTATCTGGACTCGTTAAGTTTCTGAAAAGCCAACTAATTGTTTCATTAGCATTCACCATACATATTTTTAATAAGGAGTGGTTACGTAAAGATTTCCAACCTATTTACACAGACAAAATGGAAACATAGGTCTTTGTCTCCTGGATTGTCAGAGTAATGATTATGCTTCTAAGACATCTGTTCAGCTCATCATATTTGTTTCCCCCTGTGGCTTATACAATTGAGCCCATCGGTACATATTTGTTTACATAATATGGCATATGGTACCGGTCAGTTCTGACCATAGAAATGTCCTGCAGATTAGCAGTAGCTGTGGGCCTTATGATGTGTGGTTTTGTCATTGCAAGATTAGATTTCTACTTTGGTAAACGAGTGAGAACTGAGAATATTGACAGTAATTTCAAATGAAGATATTTAAACTTTTCACCCCACTGTAAAATAGTGAGTTGCAAGGAGATTTAGTGAGCTACTAGTAAATTGTTTTTTCACTCACTGAGGGTAAACTTGGATCTGGGTAAATGTGGGGAACTTGATACCCCAGGATAAAACTTGGAAAATACTGGAACTTCTGGTAGAATTTGTAAAAGAAAAAAAAAATCAGTATTTATTTGAATGCAAATATTTTTCAGCAAGCATGCCCTTAAGAAGTTTTGAAATTTTATCTTGCAGTGGAAAAAATATGAGAAATATGAATGCATTATATGACTTTGCTTCTAGAACAAGAACACTATCTTATAATCCTGATCAGTTTTATTTAGTCAATTTACTTCAGATTTAATTAGAGTTCTTGGTTTTGTCAAACAAAAAACAAATCCAGACTTGGTAAGGAGAGACTTTATTTGAAAGGATTATTGCAAGGTGGGAAAGGAACTATTGCACTATTGCAAGGGGCTATCGCACTGGGGAGAACACCGTGACCATGAGATGCGCAAGTATGTCAAGAGTTAGGCAAGATGGCATTTCTTTTACAAGAACGATGACCAAGGCTAGCAAATCTGGGTGTGGGTCAGTGAGATGCAAGGATGGCTTACAGGATAGTAGATCAGAGAATATTTTACCTTGACACCAGACTATTTCCTGGGAAGAATCCACGAATAGGGTCTGTACGTTATCTCAGGCTGAAAAGAGGCTCCAGTTCAGAAACCTAAGGGGGAGATAAGCGTAACCAAATTTTGGTGAACCGGCATTTTGCTTTGACTGATCAATGGGACATGGGTTCAGGCAATCATTTATGAGGCAAAGGCTAGCCTTGTCATAGGTAAGCAAGAGGAACATCCATGAGTTTTAACTCATGTGGGAAGGGTGGTTCTCTGAAGTAAGCCATTTTCCAGATGCAAAAGCGTGGGAGAATTTCTTTAACCTCCACTTTTTCCAGGAACACAGGGTTCAGGTGAAATTCAACACTGTCAGCTTCTGTACTCAGAATGAATTTCGCAAATGCTCTGCCCTTGCTCTGTCTTCTTTATGAAAGGGTTGCAGTGAAAACAATCTGATGGTTACTATTTTTTTTTAACATTGGGAACTTCCTCTCCTACGTGACCCTGAAAAAAAGAAAAGGTGAAGATATAAAACATTTCATTAAAAGAAATAGACATCTTTGGAACTTTATTCTGGCAGGTAAAGTACATATTAAAAGATGTGATTTTTCCTGGTTTATGTGGTAGAGGCAGTGCATATTTAATTGTGAATGAGAATTACTGAAGAAAATAAATCTTTAAAACATTAATTAATCAAAATTAATATCTAGAAACTTTACCTTAAAGGTAAATACCCAGGTCATTTGAAGTTACTTGGTTTAAAAAAAATGGTATCCTTATACTCTGGGAAGTTTCAGTTCAATAAATGAAACTTGTGGCAGAAAGTTACAGAAAAATAAGAAGAATTAAAGATAAAAAGCTAGATGTTACATTTGTTACATTGAGTTAGAAAAAACCATAAAAACAAAATTCAGGGTTAAATCAGTTTATTTTTTCAGAAATATATTGAATAATGAACTTAGAAATAACTGCCAATTTTATTTTCTATTGTAGCTATGTATTTATAGTAAATTCTGGTTTTCCTCAAAATAGCTCAAAGAAAATGAGAAAAGTGTATATGAGGTAAATGTATAATTTTTATTAAGCTTCCGAAATTCCAAAGATATGCAAAACAAATAAAAACAAGCTGGAGGTGGGGAAACGTTTGAGGAACTTTTTGTAGGCGTGGCCACGTTGCAGAAAAGTTTATTCTTACAGGGCTCCGCCCATGAGGAAAACTTCGCATTCCAGTTTGAGTTCTGTCACTCAGCAGCTGGGTGACACTAAGGTCACCTCAACTTTACCGGCTTCACTTTCCTCAATATGTTAAATGCAGACTAGATGGTCTGTAAGGATCTGTCTAGTTTTCAAAGTTTACTGGTTTGTCTTAAAGCCAGAAATCCTTTCATTTATGAAGAAGCACTTTAGAAACCTTGGATCATCAACAGATTTCCAGACCTAAGAGATTTGTAGAAGGTGTGATTAGGGGGAAGGGTGGGATAGAAGCACATACACAAAAAAGAAATTTATATAAAGTATGTGGCACAGGAGAGAAATTTTCTCTGAAAAGGGTTAAATCCTCAGTGAAAATGTAATTTTTGGTGGTGACACTTTCCCCAGGATCCTGCATTCCTCCTTAACTTCTAGAGGTTCATATTGGCCGGATATTGCTACGGGGTCACCACTTACCCAAAGCAACTACCTCTTTCTGTTTTTCCTCCTCCCCAGTCTCTGCACAATACTCTCAGTCCCTTACCAGCCGAGGCTCAGCCCAGTTTCCAGAATTAGCTGCACCTGAGACAGCCTGCCTTTTTTTTTTTTCCCTTAGAGCCCTCTACACCGCACAGAAGAGATGACGTCTGTTGCTATTTCCAGACAGTAGATGGCGCTGGTGTACTTTCAAAAAGGTCTTCCTGGCTGTCATCGGTGTTCCCAGCTCTTCTAGAGCAAGTTCTGTGTTGAACCACCTTAGAGTTAGAAATGTCTTGTTTTCATTTGTTTGCAATCATTTCTTCTAGGCAGTAATTTCACAAATTTATGTAAAATACTCAAACAGTGCTTCCTTGTTTTAGATGTTTCTGTAGGAGAGTTATTTTCTCATGTGATGCCATGGGGTGAGGAAAACTTACTCTCTGCCCTGGAGAACTTCATTAAATCATGCCACCCACCGTGAAGTACTGAGATAGTGCCTTTTGGTTAAGAATTTTAAAAAACCCCAACTTACATAGCTGACAATATCACCTAGCTAAATCTTTGAAGTTCTAGTTTTAATTTTTAAAAGAAACCTTTTAAATTACATCATGCGTTTGATTTTTATGCGTTTATATATTCCCCTTCCTCTTTAAAGCCATAAGGCATTCTTCAGTCTTAAAGGATGCAGTTGAGAATCAGTTTTTCTGGGAACACGTTGCCGTTTTCGTCCTAATGCTGTGCTGGTAGGCCAAGGGGAGCATTATAGAGCAGACAGACACATCTCTGTAACCAAGTATACTGCCATCAGAAAGATCTGCCTACCTTTTGTGAGAATTTCAAAAATACCTTCATGGGAAGTGTCTTAAGAATTTTCATGGAAAACCAAATTGTGTAGGTCTGAAGAAATGTATCTAATCATTAATAAATTTGTAAGTTTTGTATCTCTAGTGACAGGTGTTCCCAAGATAGAATTACATCATTTCATTGAAGGCATGTTTCAAAAGTTCTTTCTTCCTTTTCCCCCTTGGTATTTGGCCAAATGTCACATAAAATAAAAAACCTAAATAGGTAAGTTAAAATAAAGAGGGTTTTAACTTTCCTAAAAAAGTCTTCAAAACTCATAGTTTTTCCACCAAAACCTGAATTGTATTGGCTTCCCTGGAAAACATCTTTTT
>PVKM010001577.1:0-75526 GCA_004027735.1 Carollia perspicillata
GAGTAGGAGTTGTTGGTGATGGTAGGATGGGGAAGAGGTGTCAAAGGCCGAAGAATGGTGAGAGTTTGAAACAGCCACTGAGTGGGGATAGGAGAGATACTTGGTTAGAGCTGCCTGGTCTTGCTGAGGTTGCAGAGCGTTAATCTGTAGTACAGTGGTGCCCCCCTATCCACCATTTCCCCTTTGCATGGTTTCAGTTACTCACGGTCAACCACAGTTCACAAATATTGCATGAAAAATTCTGGAAATAAGCAGTTCAAAAGTTTTCCATTGTATTTGTTTTGAGTGACAGGATGAAATTTTATGCTGTCCTGCTCTGTCCTGCCCAGGAGAGAAATACTCCACTTGCCCATTGCACGCATGCTGTGTACACTACTTGCCGATTAGTCACATAGTAGTTTTCTATGCTCTCAGATGGACTGTTGTGGTATCGCAGTGCTTGTGTTCAAGTAACCCTCATTTTACTTAATAATGGACCCAAAGTGCAAAAATAGTGATGCTGGCAATTCGGATATGTCAAAAAGAAGCCATAAAATCCTTCTTTTCAGTGAAAATGTAAGTGTAGTACAGTTATTTTGAGAGACAACATTCACATAAATTTTATTACAGTATATTGTTATAATTATTCTGTTGTACTAGTACTTATTATTGTTAATCTCTTACTGGATCTAATTTATACATTACTTTATCATAGTTATGTATGTTTAGGAAAAAACATACTATATATAGGATTCAGTACTGTCCGCGATTTCAGGCATCCACTGGGGATCTTGGAACACATCCCCCTTAGATAAGAAGGTACTTATCGTATCAGGAGCCCTGGTTCTGTGTCTTCAGTTGGGGATAGTATCGGGGGGGATCAGCTGGGCTATTAAATCAAGAGGCATTATACCTGTGATTCATTTTCTAGTTGTTAAATGCCTCTCAGTTGTAGATCACAAAGGGACTATGGACATACATGCATGTCTGCACCTGTGCTTAGGCAGTGGAATATAACACTATTGTTTGGTCAGGGTGGATTTAGGAGTCAGGTAGTAGAAGTCTCAACTTTTCTTTTGGTTGCTAGTGCTGAAGCTATTATTGATTATGGTTTAGAGACCAAATGGGGTTACACAGATGGATGGATCTTTATGGCTAAGTTTTATAGGACAAAAAAAATTGGCCTACTTTCTATAAGATCATTTGGGATATGTTTTTGTCTACTCGATACTTGTGTGGCCCAGAGATTTCTAATCTATCTGAAATTCTGTGGGTGGACACAACTCTCTAAAACACATCATTGCCCAGAAACTTTCAGTGGCTTCTCACTGTTTATAGTATGAGAAGCGATGCCCCAAAATTTGGAATTTATTTATGAAAACCTGTGTATTTATTTTTACATGTTAAAACTTCAGTCCACTTTAAAGTACTCTCCATTTGATGCAATACACCTATCAAGATGTTTTTTCCACTGCTCAAAATAGTTTTTGAGCTCATCAGTTTTGAAGCCTTTCAGTGCTTCTGCCATTTTTTTTTTTGTTTCACCTCTTCCATATCAGCAAAACATTTCCCTTTCAGGACTTTTTCACCTGGGGAAACAAAAAAAATATGTTACTCTGAGCAAGATCAGTTGAATAGGGTGGGTGGAACATGGAGGTCATGCCGTCTTTGGTAAAAACTGCTGAACACTCAGCATTGTGTGGGCAAATGCACTTGTAAATCACCCATTATGAAATGGGCAAACATGTTAAAAGAGTCTTCAAAAAATTTTCACTAAATCTGAATGCAGCCTCTCACAACAATGCATACTCATACAGATGGGTTCCTAGAACACTCACCTAGCAGGGGAAGCCTGTACTACAAGGAGCCTGCCCTCTAGAAGTTAATTCTGTTTTGGGGACGTCTGCCCTTGTATATTATTGTTATCTTAGCCTGCTGATTTTAAGACCTTCTATAATTTGGCCTCAACCTACTCTTCTTTATTTTCCCTCTGCTTCCTACACTCAGAAAGAACAGCTTAGTGGTGAAGAGCACAGGCTTTGCATTTGTGCTTGCATCTTGGCTTTTGAAATTACCAGCTGTGTGATCTTATAAAATTTAACTCTCCTAGTTTTGGTTTTCTCACTAGTAATAATAATACATGTCTTATAGAAGGATGAGAATTAAATGAAATAATATAAGGTGCTTCATAGAGAGCCTGGAGCACAGTATATCTATCATACTTATAGTGCTTTATTTAGTTGACTCAATGTATATAGTGTTTTGACACTGTTCTAAATATTTTGTAAACTCATTTAATTCTTATAACAATCCTCTGAAATGGGTAAAATAATTATCCTAATTTTACAGATGAGAAACAAAGGTAAAAGAAAATTGATGAAGCATGTCTCAAACCCTGGGAGTCTGTCCTCAGAGGCCATGATCTTACCTACCGAGCCATGCTGTTTTTGAATAAATGGTGACTATTAAATTAATACTCTACTAACTTTCCCTTAAACTCATCATGCACAGTTTTACCTCCTTGTTACTATTTATTTATTTATTTACTTATACAGAGAGGGGAAGGGAGGGAGAAAGGGAAAAAAAGGAAACATCAGTGTGAGAGAGAGAAACATTGATCAGTTGCCCCTCATACATGCCCTGACTGGGAACTGAACCAGCAACCCAGGCATGTACCCTGACTGGGAATTGAACCGACAACCTTTCCCTTTGCAAGATGGCATCCAACCAATTGAGCCACATTGGGCAGGGTTCCTTGTTACTACTTATAAAATTTAGTATGCTAGGAAAGCTTCCTTTCCTGTCCAAATCCTCTTAACCTTTTACGGCCATTTCAATGACTGCCTCTTCCATGAAGCTTTCCATACTTTCCCAGTGAATCTGAATCTTTGGTGCTTATTGCCTGAATGATTTAGTTAGCATTTTTAAATACTGTTTTGTAGTGCCTATGTTGCTATATTTTGTTATTTAATCTGTCTTCGTTTTTAAAAAAGATTTTATTTATTTATTTTTAGACAGAGGAAAAGGGAAGGAGAAAGAGAGGGAGAGAAACATCAAATGCGTGGTTGCTTCTCATGCGCCCCCTACTGGGGGCCTGGCCCACAGCCCAGGCATGTGCTCTGGCTGGCCATCAAACCAGTGACACTTTGGTTGGCAGGCTGGCACTCAATCCACTGACCCACACCAGCCAGTGCTTAATTTGTCTTTGGTTTTAAATAGACAAAATTTGTGATGGTGGGAACAATATGTTACCATCTTTGTGTCCTTAGCACTGTTGAATGGGAAACTCGCTGAACTTTGTATCAGAGACTCAAATTCAAGTCACAGCACTGAATAAATATCTTGAATGAAGACATAGTACTTGACTTCTTTGAACCTTAACTGTGTCATTTGCAAATTGGGGTTAATAACTTATTTGTCTTAGAAAGTTATTGTGGAGATTAAATGACATGTATACATGAGAAAGTTGAGGCTTTATGTGTACCTCTACTAAATGCAATTTAGACTGAAGTATGAAGGGACTGGGTCTCCAGGTTAGAGAATAAAGGTAATGGGAGTATGGATGCAAACATACATGAAATGAGAGGTTACAAAACACAAAACATTACCTTTTTGCTTACGGTAACCTCTGTCTATGCCTTTAGTATACGAAGATAGGCTAAAGTTCCTTAGATTCGTATTTCTCACAACACATCACTGACTAGCATATCTGAAATTCTTCTCTTGGCTCCAAGGTAAAGAATTCTGGCCAATTTTTCCTCATAAGTTAAACTTGAACTTAAATTTCCTACCCACAGAAAATATCTATCCAAAATCTCACATGACTGACATGTAGCAATTTAAGATTTCTCTAACCACATAATCATGGATTCCTAAATAGTATGTGAAAGTTTTTGATTCTTATTAGACTTTTTGTTATAAGTCCAGCTAACTTTCACATTTTTTCTCTTCTTGATAATTCTACCCAAATAAACCATCAGTTAACTAAATTCTCTTTAGAGCTTATGATATACACTTATATCTCAGGTATCTGTCACCTTTCTGTGTCACGATTCCTGTAATTTAATCCTCCTGTGGCCACTTGCTATTTTTCTTTCCATGTTATTCTGATGGCAAATTTCTCTGTTTCTCTCTGGGCTCTGTATACTTATCCATCTCTCCGCTTTAACGCAAACTGATTCTGCAGCCTATATGTCATGGGAATGACGTGGTCGGTGAAAGAGCAAAGAACTCAGCTGCCAGTGGAAGAGTTGGGGATGAGCTGGTTAAGAACACCTTCCAAAAATAGGAGACACAAAACAGCGTTGGAAGAAAAGAATTTGAGCTGTAGGTGGTGTGTCTCTTAGGTAGCACTTAGCTTAGAAGAAACACTGCTTTTGTTAGAACCTGCCTACCTTAATTCCCCTCATGGTATATAATTATGTATGCCATTTTCAGGCTTCTCAGTCCAGTGAGATTTAGAGTCAGTTTCTCTCTCCCCCCTTCAACCTCCATACCCCTAATAGGACCTGAAAAAGGCCCTTCCGCAATTGTCTAAGGACCTGATTAATGATCCTTAGATCATTAGAGAGTGATTAATGTGTTAGAGGCCACTTTCTTGTGCTTTAGACCCCTACATCACCTCTACCACATGTGATGGGTCTGCTTAACTGACCCTACTCAGGCTCTGGTGCTTAGTTATTTTCTGTTCACTTCTTCTTCCATGGAATATGAAGTCTAGCCTTGAATTCTAGACCAAAGGCTGGAGATCCTGACCTCCTCATTGTATTTCAGCTGGCCAATTTCTCTATTTTTTTAAAGATTTTATTTATTTATTCTTAGAGAGTAAGGAAGAGAGGGAGAAAAAGAAGGAGAAAAACATTGATGTATGAAACATTGATCAGTTGCCTTGAAAGGGGACCAGGCCCACAACCCAGGCATGTGCCCTGACTGGGAATTGAACCAGCAACTTTTTGCTTTGTGGGATGATGCCCAACAACCAAGCCACACCAAACAGGGCTGGCCAATTTCTCTAGAACCAAGTCTTAGTTCTCCTTAAACTATTTAACACCTGAAAGTGATGTCAGCAATATGGTGGTATGGGAATTTCTAGCCCATGTGCTATTCCAGAAACATAGCTTTGAACAACTATTCTGTACAAAAATACTTTAACAACAGCTAAGGTGAGAGTTAATAGCACCTGAGTGGAGCAGAGAATATGAAAAGATGCTTTGAAGAGGGTAGAAAAGATAGTTTCACATTGCCCTATCACTCCTTCCCCAAGCCTAGGCAGCCCAGCACAAAAAAAAGACAGCCTTCTGGGGAGAAAGAGTAAGGTGAATTCCTAACTTTACTGTGGACTGCAGCACTAGTCCACACCAAGACCTGGCTACTTCCAATGGCCCTAAGCAGCTCTCATAGCCCACTACAACACCAGGCCAACCCCCGTGGATCTAGACTTCAAACTAGCTACTGTGAACTCCTGACCCTTCTCAACACTGGGCTGGTTATTGCAGTCCCAGGCTCCTGGCAAGACCCAACACCAGACTGACAGCTATTGACCTAGACTCTGGGCCAGAAGATCATGAATAATCCAAGAAACATGAAGCCAACAAAGGAAACTAATAAAGCTTCAATGACAGACACTAAAGAAATGGAGATCTATGAACTATCTGTTAAGTAATTCAGAATGTTTTTCTGTAAGAAACTCAGAAAACACAGGTAGAAAACTAAATTAAATTAGAAAAGCAATGCATGAACAAAATGAGTTGAATAAGAAATAGAAGCCATTATGAATTCCAAATACAGATTCTAGAGTTGAAAAACGCAATGACTGAACTGAAGAATTCAATAGAGCTTCAAGAACAGATTTTACCAAACAGAAGAAATAATTAGTGATCTTGAAGAGTAGTTATTTGAAATAAATCAGAGCTGATTTCATAAATTCATTAAAAATCATAAAATAATAAAATCATAAAAAATAATGAAAATGAGTGGAAAAAAGCATGTGTGAATTTTAGGAAACCAATGAGAAAAATAATTGATGTGTTATTGGCATCCCAGAAAGAGAAGAGTGGAGAAAGGGGAAGAAAGTATATTTAAAGAAATAGTGGCTGAGACTTTACAAATTGAAGAGAACTTATGTCATCGAAGTTCATGAAGCTCACTCTAAAATTTCAACCAAAAATGATCTTCTCCAGGACACATTACAATCAAATTGTCTAAAAATCAGGGCGAAGGAGAGAATGTTAGAGGTAGCAGGGGAAGAAATTATCCTTTTATACAAGGGAAACTCCATAAGGCTGCCAGTGGATTTCTCAGCAGGAACCTTGGCTGATGAGAGAGAGGGGATAATATATGGATTTTAGGAGAGGAAAGGAAAAAAAGTTCCAAACAGGAATAGTTTATACGGCAAAATACTTCTTCAGAAAAGGATAAAGACTCTCAAGCAAACAAAAATTGGGGAAGTTTTTCAACCCTTGACATGCCTTTCAAGAGGTGATGAAAGCAGCTCTTCAACTTGAAATGAAATCACAATATTGGTGATGTGAAAACATATAAAAATACAAAACACACTAGTCAAGTATATAGTCAAATTCAGAATACTCTACTGCTGTGGTATGATGGTGTGTCAATCATTTTAACTCTAGAATAAAGGTTAAAGGAAAAAAGTATCAGATATAATTTAGCTATAATAAGTTGTTAATGGACCCACAATGTCAAGAGATAAGTTATGATATCAAAAACATAAAATATGAGAGGAAATGCATGGAGTTTTGTATGTGACCAAAATTAAGTTATTATCAGCTTAAAATAGACTGTTATTATCTATTAGATGGTGGTTTTTTTTTTTTTTTTGGCTAAGCATCACAGTAACCACAAAAGAAAAACCTACAATAGATACAAAAAACTCAAAGAGAAGGGAACCAAACACCCCACTAGAGAAAAATCACCAATTTATAAATTAATAGAGTGAGAGAAAGAAAAAACAAGAAACTGAATTGATGATGTTTTAAAAGATGTTTAAAAGATGATATTAGTAAGTTCTTACCTATCAATAATTATCTGAACTGTAAATGGCCTATATTGTCAAATCAAAAGGTATAGAGTGGCTGAATGGATAACACAAGACCCAGCTAGAGGATGACTACAAGAGACTCACCTCAGCTTAAGGGCACACATAGGCTCAAAGTAAAGAAAAGTATCAGATGGAAACCAAAAGAGAGGAGGGTAGTTATACAGGATATAAGGCAGTTGTTCTTAAATATGGCTTAATTTTAATCATCCAGAGAACTTTTAAAAAATGCTGAAGACTGGGTTTCACCCCAGACCACTTAAATCAGAATCTCTAGGAGTAAGCCCAGCCATTGTTATTTGTTTAAAAGTATCCCAGATGGCCCTGGCTGGTGTGGCTCAGTGGATTGAACGCTGGCCTGTGAACCATAGGGTCACCAGTTCTATTCCCAGTCAGGGCACATGCCTGGGTTGTGGGCCAGGTCCCCAGTAGGGGGTGCCCTAGAGGCAACCACACTTTCTCTCCCTCTCTTTCTCCCTCCCTTCCCCTCTGTCTAGAAATAAAATAAATGTAAAAAATCTTTAAAAGTATCCCAGATGATTTTATGTACAGTTGGAATAAAACATCTTAGTGTGACTAATGGTTATAATACTGGACCCTGAAGAATTATGTCTCCCTGTGTCCACACACATGAACAGGTGAAGTCTATGTCCCCATCTTGACTGCAGCCCCCCTTTGCTGACTACATGGGAGAGCACAGCACGTTGATAAGCAGAGGTAAGGTCAGGAGAAAACCACCCAGCTAAACCTGGGTGGAATAGTGAGAAGTAATAAAGTGTTTTTTAAAAACCACTTACTTTAAGGATGGTTTGTTACTCAAGCAACGTCTAACTGAAATACACTACTATGGAGGATTTCTGTTGAAAGCTGTGACCAAGGAGCTGCTTTTGATTTTGTTTCTATACCTCGATTTTTATTGCTGTTATAAGAACCACTGTAATAATTGCCTCTGAAGCGCTTTCTCTTGTCACAGGATTCTCTTTAGACTCTATCACTACTGGTGGAATAGAAAAAGAAAAATTTCATGTCATTGTACAAATGCCTTCCTGTTTTTTGCTGGTTTACTTGTTCAGTCTGAATACCAAATATTTTCTTTACAACAATAAAGATCAAAGGAACCACCTGCTCCTGGGACAGTGGCTCCGGCAGGCTTTCAAAACACTACATGTGTATTGCATCAACACATCCTGAAATTTGCTCAGACTCAGTTTCACACATGAAAGTCTAGAATTAGCAAGATGGTCACATGTAGTTTAATCCAGGGACAACTGATGTCTCCAATCAATTTACTTGGTGTGGTACATATAAAAAATGTAGTTTGCACCTTTGCTATGCTATTAGTGATGAAAATTCTATACATTTACTTTAATACTAAGGCCAACTATTTTAACAGGTCTAAATGGAATGTATTTCTTGTGAAATCAGGAATGAATGAAAACAACAGTTGACTATATTATTGTTTGGTAGGTAACTCTGGGTTGGTGGGAGTGAATGCCATGGACCTGGAGTCCAAAGACATGGGATTGACTGTTACTTTGCTTACCTATTGTGTAAGACTGAGCAAGTTACTAAATATTTTTTGTCTTAGTTGCTTTAAAACTGAGATAAGAATAACTCTTGCCAGATTATATCTAAAGATAAAAAAGATAGCATATATAATGTCCCTCTGTAACCTTTAAAACTTAATTTAAATGTAAGATGTTATTGCTCTCAGTACAGCTATTGGTATAGATAGCACCAGAAAGGAATAAATAGGGAAAAAATTCTTTGACAACAGCTGAAAAAAGTCACTCATATTCTCACAACACTAGGAAAGTGATAACTTTATATGGCTTCACAGTTTTTTAAAAATCTCTGACTCTTAAAGCACCTTGAGGAATATTTTTATTAATTTTTAATCCCCCCATGAAATACATTTCCTCTTTAAACTTCATTTTAAAGATAGTGCCCTTACCAGGATGTATAACTTTAAGTCTAACCCACTAAGGGCTCTCAGATTTGTGCATGAATAAAGAGGACTTCTGATCCTTTTTTACGTTGTCATTTTTGTGTTTTATTTAAAATATGCAAGTCTCTTGATCTTGTCAGCCTTTCCTCAAAGCCTGTCCCTTGGTGCTTTGATGCAGTGAAAACGCCCCAGAAGCTCCAAGCTCAGACAGTTGGCAGTCTTTTCATTCCCTACACATTAGGGATACAGTTTGGAGATAACTTATTAATCTTTCTCCTTGAAGTGTCTGAAAGATGCCCATGGAAAATATGTGAACCAGATTCCTATACTGCCACAGTCAAATTCGGACTGGAATCGGAGCCCTTGCAGTCCGCACTTTATTCTTCGGCTCCTTTACTAGCACACAGGATTTTTGATGTTGTTGTTGTTTTCCTTTTGTCTTACAAATGGTAGTCTCCTCATATGAATGGGCGGATGGGGCTTTCAGCCAAGACTTGTTTCGGTATTAGGAGATGTAGCTATAGTTATCTTCTGTATCTCTCTGGCTTCTTTTTTAAGGATTGTATTTAATCTTTCTAAGTAAAATGAGCTAGATTATGTTTTTGTATTAGAAAAATTTACCCTTAATCCCAATTTCTATCATTCTATCCTCTAGCGTCTTTGTTTGTCATACTGGTATTCAGTGACCTGATTTTTTTTCCATGGATGTTCCAAATTGTTTGCTTTCCCATGTTGAAGTAAAACTGATTTTTGTCTTTTCCCTCAAATTATGCTCTTAAAAGAAAAGGCATCTATGTTTATGGACAATGAATGTGTATTATGTCCTAGTCCAAAGACATACTATTTCAGGTAACTTTGTTAATTTGAAAGGATTAGTGTGTGGGAAGCGATGATCTATGTGGGAGCCACGTGGACCTTTTGCTATGCTTCACAATAAACCACACAAATATTTTCTTTTGCATACAAACTGCTTTGATAATCTCTTTTAGAGAGGAAGTATTTGTTACAAACTCTTTGTTAGGGTAAAGAAGGCTTAGGGACAATATGGATTGGTAACATGAAAAGAAAACATAAGCTGATTTTTGGTAGATTCTGATTCTGATTATTGCTTATGACCTAATATCTGCTTTTTATAGGGTCTTACCTACAGAGATACCAGTACCCATGCTGAAACTTTGGTCAGATAATCAGAGCACTTTAAATTTGAGGCTGCCATAAGTTTATCAAGCTGATCTTTCTTCATTAACATTGCTGAATGATTTCCTTTTTAACTCAACACATTATTGTAAGGACTTTTCTATATTAGGTCAGTTGAAAAATGAGCCACAGTTTTTTCTGAGGATTTTTTTTCTCTACTGGAGTGACACACACTGACATACACTGACAGAAGTCCTTGTTTTTGAATTTCTGTAATTATTAATTCAGTGGGGTGTGAAACATACATGTGCAGGTGACATGAATGGTTAAAACACCAGCAATGTTTACTTCACTTACAAGTGTTGGGCCTTTCCCCTAAGACTCAAATTTACCATCCATCTACTTGCCACAGGGTTGTACAACTTCACCTAGGATTACGCTTCCATGGATGTCTTCCAGAGCTTATTCACAGGAGTCTCAAGCAGAGGTCACGCTGGCTTTTCTAAGAAACTTTCTGGAAGAGAAGACCATAATCGCCCCCTTCCAGGAAACTGGTATTCATCAGGAAACCTTTGCTTTTCACGTCTTTCTTGGTGGACATCAGAGGATTTCTCAGGTTGCTGTTCAGGGTCTTTCCAATTCTCTTCTATGTTTTCTTTGCTTCCATCTGTGACTTTCTTTGAAGCATTTTTTTCTGATTGACTAGAGGTAAGTCAAACTAAAACTTAGAAGGAAATAAACATTTGTTATGAAATTACCCCTTAGTAAGAAGAATTTCTTAGCATGGTATTCTAAAATAAAATTTCTAAATAAAAGATATTTTGGTGTTTGGACTTAATTGGCCCTTTTCTCCTTTGCTGGAGTTGTTTATCATAGTGACAACAAACACATGCTGGACCAGGCATGCCCCAAGCTTGACAGATGGCTGCTTTTGCAGTTTAATATGTTCTCCTTTGGCAGTCTGATGTGGCAGAAAGAGTCGGAGCTGTGAAGTTGGAAGGGACTGGGTTTGAATGTGTGTTCTGCTACTTACTGGTTCTTAACCTTGGGCAAGTTAGCTAATCTCTCTAATCCTGTGCTTCTTTCTCTGTTAAAAAGATACTAATAATGTCCTTATTATCAGATTGCCTTAAGAAATAAATGGGAAAATGTAAGTGAATATAAGTGGCACATGTCAATCTTTGTGAGTCCTCAGTATATGTTAGTTATTTTTTCTTCCTACTATACATTGGCCAGAGAGTAATGTGGTATTTTGCTTAATAAGATAAAATAAAATAATATATAGAAGCAAATAATGAAACATGCAAATATGAATTTTGAGTCATTTTGCACTTTGTAGAATACCTAATTAACTCAGGGATCCCAATAGCTATATATAAAATGCTACCATATTCTTGTGAGATTGAAAAGCAGTAGTAATAAGTTCATTCACTTGCACTTTTTTGGTCCAATATTTATTGATGCTGTTATTTGTTCAGTGATGTGCTAGGTATTAGAGATACAGTGGTGAGGAATATAGGCATGGTTTTTGCAGTTGAACTGCTAGGATATTTTTGGTTTATAAATAGAAAAAAATAAGCAGGAACACACTCAAGGAACACTGACTTTGGGTATCAGTTAATATGTAATCTCTAGTATCAAATCTCAAATGGGACTGATCATCATCTTTTAGCCAATTAATTTTCTTAGTTTTCGTCAGAATTGGACATTTTTCCTTAGGCTGTGCCTGGAAACTTCATGGATATGAGGGTTTCCGTGTTTTTCAACCATTACAAGGAACTTTAACTGAGGTTTAGCTCAATTATAATTCTAGGACCACTTACTATAACATTAAAATAAAGATCTATTTTTCTCTCCGAATAAAGCAATATTGACCAAAGCCAGTTAGAACTCCAGGAAGAGAATACATTTACAATTTTCTTTCTAAAAAGATCTACCTGATTCTTACCCCCAGAAGGAACACGTTTTGCTCCCACTAGAACACTGGCCCGCCCCCTGGAATGAAGAGAATGAGGTACACGTTCAAACTGCTGCTTAATTCCTTTGTTTAGTGCCTGTGGTCTTAGGCCGAAGGATGGTTGACAACAACCGCAAAAGAGAGCTTTTCCCCTATGTGTTGTCTCGCCTTCTCTCTTACTTCTTTTATTGCTTTTGTTGCTCTCACTCTCTCCCTGCCCCTCTCTTTTTCTGTTTACTTTCTCTTCACCTATGATGCCCAGCAACTTAGTTTGTTAGAGCTTTGCTGTTGTGTGAGTTTTAATCATGTCCCCTGGAAGAGGGATAATTATTAAACCACTGGCAATTTAATGATGGGTATTCATTCCCCAACCTTAGTCATTTTGGTGTCTGAGGTTTGGCATGCCAGTCAGTGGAAACCAAAGTGGATAAATGTCATCAAACCACACGTGATTTTCCAGTGATTTACGTGTGTTTGCTGTACTCCAGATGGGCAATTACTGATGCCCTGCTATGCCCTTTATTTGCAAGCCTTTCATGATCAAAATAACAAAGATTTGAAGCAAGTTCACCTCCCCGCAGCGGCTGAAAACAGGTGTCAGTTTCCCCAATGTGAAGTCACGTCTTTCTAACGCGCAGTTGCGATGCCCTTTCTTCTTGGGGGTGCTTAAGGCAGAGGTCTCCTGAGATCCTTTAAAAATCATTTTTTAAAGTCGTCTTTCCTTTTAACTTAAGAATTCAAATTGCTAGAAAAAAAATGGACTTTATATATTTTCCAATGAATTGGTATCAACCTTCTAACTTATTATGTATGTGCTTATTCATTGTTTTTATTGTCTGTCTCTTCCTACTAATGTTTAAGTTCCTCAAGGGCAAGGGATGTGTACCTGTTTGGTTCAATAATGTATCCCATGTGTTTAAAACAGTGCGTGGTGCCTATTTGGCACTCTTTTAATGTATGCTGAATAAGTGCTAGATGAATGAATAAATGCTACTAAGTGCTTAGTTGAAGACATGCCTAAAATAACTGTTTTTATAGATGAGAGAGACCTGCATTAAAACTGCCACTTTTCATTTTTGGAACCATAGCAAGTTACTTAACCTTTTTAAATATTCATTTCTTTATCTGTGTTGTGGAGATTTTTTGAAGATTAAGGTTAAAAGGGGTCATATAAATAAGATAATATATAAAAAGTGTTTAATGTGGTTCCTGGCATGTATGGTCAGTGCTCAAGAAATTTTAACTGTTATGAAGTTTTTGCTATTCAGTTTAATGTTGTGCAAATGTGAGTAATATAGGACTATGTTCATGAAAGAAAGCAGGTTTTTAAAAAATCTTTGTTTTATTTTAGCTGAAGCTCCATTGGAATGTCAACTAAACGCAGATAGGAAGTTTTCAGGTTATTTGTTCCTTGATGTATCTTGACAACTAGAGCGATGCTGGGCATGGTGCTCAATAACTATTTGCTGAGTGAGTTATCAAATATTCAAGATGGGGCTTGGCTCCACAAACCCAACCTTCTGAGCCCCAATGGTAATCAGTTGAATTAATGGCAGAGATTTCAAAATGCTGTTCTAACAATACCTCAGTGTTTTCATTGTATGGAAGAAAAGAACACAGAGGAGGATTTTGAAGACTTTAAGTGAAGAGGAGAAGGAACTGGAAATTAGCTCGAAGGTCAGGCCATGCAGAGTTATTTTGGGCAATTCAGGATCAAATGGACTTATTTTCATATCACCCTGTTTGGCTTGCTAAGAGACCTGGGTCTACAATACTAAATTTTACATTATATTGTATAGGTTTTGTCCAAAACAGAGAATTTTCTTTAATCTCTGCCTCTTTTAGGTGAACATCTTGGTGGCAGGCATGTAGGTCTGAAGAGAAAAGATAGTGTACATTCACTGGTAAGTATACCTTTCTGGTCCCTGTGGCAGGCCTGGGTTCTGAAACACCACAGTCCAGAGGGTTTGCTGAACTGCAGGCCTTCCATGAAGTCAAAGCAAAACAAGCAAGTCCTTGATCTGTTTCTCACTCTGCTAACCTAAGTCATGCTAAGTGACTACTTTGGCTGACCCTCTATTGTATTTTCAAGTGATTAAGGGGGGTTTCAATGTTCTATTTGTAAATAAATGTTAACTGGCAATTCTCCATGATTGCTTTAAAAAATTGCATTTTGTTAAAACAACATTCGATAGGATCATTAACTAAATTTCTCAAAAAAAAATCTACATCAGGCCATTCACAGATGCATGATTTTGACATTTTCATTTGTGTTATTTAAGCTCAGGTTTTGGTTTTGTTATTTTATATTCTTACAAATACAACTCCTTTGCATTAAATTTTAGCAATCAGAAATATTGCTATTGTTATCCTCAATGATAAGTATTTTAAATGCATGTTATTATTTTATTTTTACTTTCTCTAATATTGTTTTAAAACAATATCCTTTAAAGGATAAAACCTTTTAAGTAGATGTTTTGACATAAAACCTTTTATGTCAGTACATTCACTGTTAAAGCTGACATGAAGTCTGAAACTTTTCCAAAAATAAAGATTCTGAATACTTTTTAAAATGTGTTCACAACTGTAATTTCAGACAATGAGAGTTGTAGATAGATTTGAAAATACCATGTTCATGTCATGTGGATAAATTTAAATAATAGAAAGATATGTTTCCGTGGGATGATCAATTTTAAGAACAATTTCTAAAACTTTGACTTAATGTTGCAATTGTAGGGAGATCAAACAGTTTCTCCAACACCTAACTGTTCATACAGTTTGAACCAACTTCTGAAAAACAAAGCCTGCAAATACTTTCCTACACTTACACTTTGAGGTTTTTATTTTGTTTTCTTGTGTGTGTGTGTGTGTGTGTGTGTATTTTTCAAAATGTATTTGCTTTCGGTAAGTATAAGAAAGCAGAGAGAGTGTTTTTAGAAATTTCCAAGATGCAGACCGGAAAGGACACAGAAGTGTAGAAGTGACGTAATTTACGCTATGGACATAGGACAGCATGTGAGGTTGTGAGGACTCTTAATCCCGGGGTGTTAGACGCAGTGCACTCGTAGCCTGTGACTCCACCGAATCCAGTCTTTATTAGGAAGGGCAGTTGTCTTGAAATCAACTTCCTTATTTTCTGCATTGACGGAAAAAGTAGACAGTCTGGTGACAAGAAAAACAGATCTGTACTTATAAAGTTTGAAAGTTGTTTTTCAAGAAGGAGAACATATCAGCTTTGCTCCCCCTCTCCCCCCTGCTCTATAAATAGCTCCTGGCAGGCAGAAACAGCCCTGATTGCAGGAGATGAAGGGAACGAGCAGCAGGCTCTAGTGCAGAATCAATGGCACGGTGCCAAGAGCTTCATCAAATGAATAATAGCTTCCACTTGACAATCAGTAAAGTGCCTCTTCTCTTACGGATTTAGTTTTTAATGATGATTAGAGAGGATGGGCCCCTAAAATTTCTCTGGTAGAAATGACCTCCTATTAATTTCTATTCCTTGAAATGCTGAATTTCAAAGCTATTTTACAGCTGCAAAACCAAAGGCACTGACATAAAGGAACTATTATCTTTGTAATTGTAACAACAAGTACTAAATTTGTCATTGATTAACAGAGACTTTTTAACTTTGTGATCGTTTGTTGGTTGAGTTCCCTTTTTGGAGCTCTGCTGATTTACTTGCTTTGAAAGTCAAATGTTACATTTTAGACCCAACAGCTATCAGAATAATGTCCTTTGTTTTACTACAGGGGTGGGCAAAAGTAGGTTTACAGTTAATACAAATAAATGATACAATAATTAATAAATAATACAAGAATAAACTCTGTTTTGCACACTCGCAAATGTAAACCTACTTTTGCCCACATAAAACTTCCTTGTAAATCTTACACTGATTATTTATTATGCAATGAAAGGTGAAGATCAAGTTAGAGTTTGTGAATTCTATACAGTGTTTTCTTGTCTGTGTAGTAACAAAAAATCCTAAACAGGTATGCTTAAAGTACATATAGGAATGAAACTTGTATTAAGCAAAGAACCTCATCGGAATTAAAAAAAAAAAGTTCCTAGCCCATTTTTATCTGTGTGTATGTGTAGGAAATATATTTTCCAAGATGAATTAAATATATAATTAAGAAAGGGTAGACTGCAGCTTCAACCTGAGTCTCAGCTTGTCACCTTCCTCCCTGAACAACATGAGCTTCAGCACACGCTCCAGCTTCTCCACAAGCTACCGGACCCTGGGCTCCATGCAGTCGCCCAGCTACCGGGTCTGACGGCCAGTAGTGGGAGTAGCATCTATGCAGGTGCCAGGGGCTCTGGATCCCAGGTCTTGGTGTCCCACTCCACCAGTGTGCATGGCAGCTGGGGGGCGGATCCAGGGGCCTGGCTGCAGGGATGGCTGGGGTCTGGTGAACACAGGAGGCATCCAGAGCAAGAAGGAGACGATGCAATGCCTGAATGACTGCCTGGCCTCCTACCTGGAGAGGGTGAGAAGCCTGGAGACTGATGATCGGAGACTGGAGATCAAAACCCAGGAACCCCTAGAGAAGTAGGGACCTCGGGTCAGAGACTGGGGACATATTTCAAGACCATCAAGGACCTGAGGGCTCAAATCTTTGCAAATTCTGTGGACAATGTCCGCATCGTTCTGCAGATTGCCAAGCCCATCTTGCTGCTGATGACTTCAGAGTTGCATATGACAGGGAGCTGGCCATGTGCCAGTCGTTGGAGAGTTACGTGAATGGGCTCTGAAAGATCCCAGATGACACCAATATCATTCAGCTGGAACTAGAGACCAAGATCAAGGTTCTCAAGGAGGAGCTGCTCTTCCTGAAGAAGACCCATGAAGAGGAAGTAAATAGTCTATGACGGCCAAATTTGGGTCGACTGTAGAGTTGGATGCCCAAATCTCAGGACTTCGGCAAGATCATGGAGGACCTCAGGTCCCAGGATGGTGAGCTGGCTTGGGAGAATGGAGAGGAGCTTGACAAGTACTTACCCCAGCAGACTGAGAAGAGCACCACAGTGGTCACCCCACAGACCACTGAGTTAAGCGCTGCTGAGATGACAGTCATGGAGCTAAGACTTATGATCTAGCCATTGGAGACTGATGTAGATGCAATGAGGAATCTGCAGGCCAGTTTGGAGAATAGCCTGAAGGAGGTGGAGATGTGCTATGCCATGCAGACATGACAGCACAATGGGATCCTGCTGCACCTGGAGTCAGAGCTGGCCCAGATTTGGGCAGAGGGGCAGCACCAGGCCCAGGAGTATGAGGCCCTGCTGAACATCAAGGTCAAGCTGGACCTACTGCAGAGATTGCCACCTACTGCAGCCTACTGGAAGAAGGGGAGGACTTCAGACTTGTGGGCACCCTGGACAAGAGCCCCTCCTTACAAACCATCCAAAAGACCACGACCCGTGGGACTGTGGATGTCAGAGTGATGTCTGAGGTCAATGACACCAAAGTTTTGAGGTGTTAAAGGCAGCAGAAGTGGGGCACCCCTTGGAAGGGCAGGAGGCCAATAAAAAGTTCAGAGTTCACTGAACATTTTTTTTAAAAAAAGAAAGAGTGAAGATGTTTATATTGGTATTAAGCAAAGAGACTATAAATCTATTTTGTCACATTAGGTTATTAATTATAAAGTGATAGGTTTTAAATATAACCTATGGTATATCTCAGTCATGTGGCATTGTATTGTATTTTAAATGAAATTTTGAATACAAAGAGCAATTCAAAGAAGACATTGACATTTTTGACTGCTTTCTGTTTAGTGTTCTTATTATTTTAAAAACCCATAATGAAATGTCCACTTTAGTGGTTTGTAGATTTGGGATGGCTTTGAAAAGCCACGGATTTCATACTGTTGGATTATATGAAATTCATGCATTATGATACATAAGAGTTCATAAAACTTATGAAAATATTTAAAATAGTTTAAAAGTTTGGAAGAAAATATCTATTAAAAATTAAAAATTTTGCCAACTTTCGATTCAGGAGGTTACCCAGTGATGATCTTTGAAGTTCTTCAGTTTTCTCCAGAGAAATGAGAATGTAATGAGTCTGTTGCTTAATTTTCATGTAAAAGACTTTTTTCTGAATTAAAATGTCCTTTCTTTCATGAAATAATATTGTTAGTGTAACTTTTAAATGTCTTCACTTGTTAAAATAAAAAATTGGCAATCATCGGTGGGTTCCACGCTCACTTAAAAAATACCATCCTGTGAAACGCAAAAGTTAATGCATTTACTAGCCTAACAGAAGTTAGAAATTAGTTGGCAGAGCTTTGTCTTTTGTTATATGAACTGGTACAAAGACTCTGTCATAGCCTCAGGCCAACCAATTGCATGAGGAAGGAACATGAAAAAAATAGCAAGCTATGACACTCAAAGAAAAATAAAATCATTAAATATTCTTGCAATTAGGACATAGATTGCAGAAAAAAAATCATTCAAGAATTAAGGCAATAGGGTAAAGCCCTGGCTGATGTAGCTCAGTGGATTGAGGGAGAGCTGCAAACTAAAGGGTCGCCAATTCGATTCCCAGTCAGGGCACATGCCTGGGTTGTGGGCCGGGTCCCCAGTGGGGGCCATGTGAGAGGCAACCACACACTGATGATTGTCTCTCTCTCTTTCTCCCTCCCTTCCCTTCTCTAAAAATAAATAAATAAAATCTTTAAAAAAATAAAATAAAATGGTTAAAGTGATAAATCTTTAAAAAAAGATAAAATTCTTAGGAGCAGTGAAATGCCAGGGCTCTAGAGAGAAGCTTAAGCACATTACTTTCTACCGCTAATATCGACATTACTTTTTTAGAGGAACCTGTAGAACACATCATTCTTGGAATGTAGAGGATTTAAAATGAAAACAAAAAAAATCCTAACATTTCCAACATTAGGGAGTGATATAGTCTTGCTGCTATATTACTAATTTCTCAGTGTAGAAATGAAATAATTTTATACTTTATTAAAATACCAGTCTCCTGGTATGCCTACAAAACTGAAAGTACGTTTAAAGGATTTTTTTTCTTTTGAGAAGGCAGCATTTCTTAGAAGTATGACTTAGTTTCTATGTTAGTCATCCTGGGAAGAGATAGGTCTCCCTGTGGGGAAACTAGGACTGTCTGAAACAATTAAAGCTACTTAAAGGGAAAGTTTGTGAAGAGCTGGTTGGAGTAGAATGGGATGTTACATAGAATTGTTGAGCCACGGGCTTCCTAAGAACAAGTCCGCTATCCTGGGACCACAGCATTTATTCTGCAGATGGGATATATGTATTTTACTATTTAATAAGTCCTTTCTGAAATGCCTGACTTGGCTCAGGTGATCTAAGAGGATTACTTGAGACTCCAGAGTAGTTAAGGAAGGCGTGCTCCCAGAGGCCAGCTTGATGGTGCCACCAGGGCCACAGTGAGAGACCCTCAAGAGGATCCATCGAGTCAGAGGAGCAGAGTCATATTACTTGCTAAGCTTCTTCTTCCCTCCAGGCAAGTTTCCTTTCAGTGCTGATCTTGGAGCTGCCTACATGATTTCCAGAACTCAAGGCCAGTAAAAATGTGGGGCTCCCGACAGGGGAAGGGAAGTCAGTCTCTCCTTTGCACAGAACTGCTGCCGCCCAGTTTACCACAGACGGGGTCCAGCACTAGGCCCCACCTGATACTAGGCTGGGATCATCCCGTGAGGTCCCATGGAGTCACCCACTGAAGGCGCTGCTGCTCTGCCAGCACAAGGCACAAGGAGGTACACACCTGACCTGGGCGCTCCCTGTGAGAGAGCAGAGTGTGGTTGAGGAGGGCAAACATGGCCTCCTTGAGCCAACTCAAACTGTCCCCTAGAGCAAGGTGGTGGTGGTGATGGGCCAGAGCTGGGAGAGCGTCAAGATGGCCACCCCAGAGCGTGACATCCTGAGCAGGGCCCTTCTGACGGTGAGGCCCTGTGAGGCTGCACTGAGCAGGCATCCAGGAAGTCAGCCCTGGATGCAGGACATGTATTATTAAAGAATGGGACTTTATGGCCCTACTGTGGCCTTTCCCTAAACATTTTTTTATTGCTATAGTTGTTTGCTTTTTTATTCATTTGCTCTAGTTGAGTGAAAACATTAGTGTTCATTTGCCTGAAGTAAGGATTAGTTTCAGTTTTGTCTGTGTTTCAAGGTGAATGAGGGACACGGGGCCATCTTCACAGCAGGAGAGCACAGGCCCCTGGGGAGTTTTCAGGCTGTCCGCCCAGAGGGTGCGCTGTTAGCATGCCACAGCTGTTTTTAAAGGAAGGAACTGACAGATCCAGGTGCAAATTATAAGGCGAAATCTCTGAAAATAAAACTGTAAATTCATTTCTGACAGGAAGTAACTACAGGTACTGATAGTGCTGTCCAACATGGAGAAAGTCAACCAGTTTTGATTTGCAGTGATGGAGAACCGCGTAGAGTGGAGAAAGTTAGCTGGCCACGGAGGCTGAGCCCGGACACATTTTGATAAATGGTGGGGTGTCTCACCGATGTGAAGACCTAGCTCCACACTCAGTTCTTACTTTTTAGTCTCCTAATCTTAAGGACATAAATGTCTACATTAAGCAGAAAAAAACAGATACTTATTTTGAAAGTCACATTTTTTCATATTCTGGTTCTCTTTTCAATTTTTTTTATTTCTTTGTTGGATTGGTAATTATCACTAGGAACATAGTTTTGTATGACTGAGTCTAGGGTGATAAAAGAGGATAGTACTATAGCCCTGGCGTTACAATATTCACATTTTATTTTAGAGATAATATGGACAACATTTGAAGTTCCTTCTTCTATATCCTCCATAGTCCCACTACCCTTCCTTTTGGTCAGCTTTCTAGATTACAGACCTGGGAAAATTAATTTTCACATGAGTCGCAGGATTGCTTATTATATCAGGAAAATACCTCAAGGATGTACAAAAGAAGTAATAACGTATGTAATAAAGAAAGGGAGATATTATTTTGTAGTTACTCATTTGTGTAAGTTTGTATTGTTTTCTTGGACTTAAGGGCACAGAAGCCTGAGTTAGGTATGTTAGTGTGTGGTATACTGTCATCACTGGTCTACCCAATGGCCCTTTCTTGTTTTATTCATTTATTTTCAATTTAATGCTTATTCCTTGACCATCCTACTGTGTTTTTGTAAATATACACTCATTATCTATTTGTTATAAATGTGTATTATTTCACATGCATCGTTCTTATTTGTAAAATAACCTAGTTTGCTGCTGTACATCTCGTTCTGTTTTTTTATTCAGCACTCTGATTTTAATATCTATGTGCCACACCTATTAGAGATCTCTTGTTTCTAATGGCTACATAGCATTGTACATTTTGCCTCTCCATTCTTTCAACAATAGAGAACTGTGGTGTCTCCATTTCCTTACTACCAGAAAACACCCTACATTAAAGTTTTATGTATCTCCTTTTGGATATGCTTAAGAATTTCTTGGAATACTTACCCAGAAGCAGGATTGCTGGGCCAAAGAGCATATATAACTAATATAACTATATATAATATAACATATTATATTATATAATATGTAATAATATAATAAGTTATAATATAATTATAACTAATATAATATAACATATATAACTAATATACCTAATATAACTAGGCTCTGTCAGTCTGCATACTGGAATGGCTGTATCTACATTCTTACCCAAAGTGTGGGAATGTCAGTATATCCTTACATTACATCTCTATATCCTTGACCCTTGGCATTACTCAATTTTGGCCAATTTGATGGATATAGTGATAGATCATCATTTTATTTTCTATATCTCTAATTCTTAATAAAACTCAGCATCTCCTAATGTAAACTTTTTAGTCTTTGGGATTTCCTTTTATGTGAATTGAATGTTAATAGCTTTCAATCATTTCTGATTTCTCTTTTTTTGTTTATTTGCTTGTATGAGATTTTTTCCCATTTTAAATATTATACCTTTTTGATTTCAGGCATTGCCAGCATATCCTCTCAATTTGTCATCTGTCCACTAACTTTGTCTGTAGTGTTTATATTGTTTAGGAGGTAACTTTGGCCTTTGCAGTAGAGCCCCATATTAACAGTGGCTCAGACAAGAGAGGGGCACATTTCTCTCTCTCTAGTAGCAATCTGGAAGGAGGTGATCCTTCTGTCTTAATATTCCACCATTTCTAGGATATTGCCTTTCTCAACGTGGTCAGTGTGGCTCTCACCAGCCTTACGAAAGGGAAAAGATGGAGAAGAGTTTGGTAAGTCCCTTTGGTTTAAGGCCATAAAACAGAATCTACACACAGTTGTTGGAAGTTTGCTACATTTGATTGGCTAGAAAGTAGTCACGGCACCACAGCTAACTACAGGGAAGGTGAGCAATGTAATCTTTTATCCTGGTGGTCATGGTCCCACCTAAAATCCATGCCCTCTCCCAGGTTTAGAGATGGGGGAGAATGATTCCGGAGGACAGTTAGCAGTCCATGCCACATTGTCCTTCACTGGACAAATCTTGAAGTCCGATGTTCTCAAATTAATACTTTTGTTTTATTTATACTTTGTAGTTTTGTTTAAGAAACCTTTACTATTGGATGACTATCTTCTTTTCACTTCATAGTATACCTTTCTTAATTTTTATTCTATCTTGAATTCACCTGCAATTATGATATGAGAGGGATGCCTTTATATTTTTCTTTATATTAGGCAATTTTTCTGAGATATATTTAGCCATCTATTTTTTCATTATTTTTTGTATTTTAGTTCAGGTCTTCCTGGAAGCGAATGCCAAAGTGGATTTAGACATGCAAGAGATTAACTAGGGGAAACACCTGTGATGGACAAAAGGGAGGGAGCCGTGGAAGATGACTTCTGTGAGTGTCTGCCACCTGTGAAGGAGAGGCCGGGAAGGTAGCTTGGGTAGGAAGAGTCTCAAATCACAGTACAATGCTAACAAACTTTTTACCCAGCCAGTGGGGGAAGTCCTTAAATCAAAGTTGCCTTTCAAAGGAGTATCACATTTTGTGGAATGGACTGGATGAGTTCCCCCAGGGTGTTTCCAGAGTGGCTTTGTCATGATTGTGGTCCTGGGTGCAGAGGAGGAGCACCTGGGGCCATCAACCAATCGTTTCTGCAAAAGGAACTCTGAGCTGCGCATTTCTATCACCACAGTTTGTAGGGCCAACTTTATCGTATATAATGTTCACCTTGGATTTTCTGTTATATTTCATTAATCTATTTGTTTCATACTATACTATACTGTCTTTTAAATTTACTCTTCTTTTTTAACATTGCCTTAAACTAATTACAGATTTTTATTCATTGAAAATGATTTAAAAATAAGTTTTACCTTAAAAAAATCTACTTGAAATTTTAACTGGAATTGCAAGTGTATAGACTATCTTACATGGGTATGGAATAGCTCTCGATTCTTTTATGGTTTCACTACTTAAAATTTATGTATAGAACTTTGGGTGCTTTTAAATACATGAACATTTTATACTTTTTGTTACTTTTATGAATTGTGTCTTAATTTTATTATATTTTTTAGTTGTTTGTTGTTCATATATATACTATTGATTTTGTTTAGGTTGAATTTGAATCTGTCAACCTTGCTGAAATGTTTTTGTAGTTAATATCATTACATGTTTATTTCGTTTTTACTAAGTAGAAAATCTTTAAATAATGAGAGTTTTATCTCTTCTTTTTTAATGCTTCACTATGTAGTATGTTAAACGATAGCAGAGAAAGTTGAAAGATTATGTGTACATGAGCTTTACCTGGGTAAGGAAATTTCTGCTCCTTCCTCTTTTAAGATGTTGATCCTTATCATTTTTCTGTATTTATTTTAAAATCTATGATGTTTGCTCTCTTCTGGTTGGGACCATGGAGGGTGCACAAGGGGAGAAGAAGTTCTGTACTATGACAGAAACCCTTAAGAAAAAGCAAAGGAATTTCACAGAGGTGAAGATCAAGTATCTGATGAGAAAGAAGCTTGCGCAAAAGTTGCTTTGAAAGGCAAGGAGGAAGCTTATCTATGAAAAAGCTAAGCTCTATCAAAAGGAATGTAGGAGGATGTACAGAACTGAGATTCGAATGGCTGGGATGTCAAGAAAAGCTGGCAAGTTCTGTGTGCCTGCGGAACCCAAATTGGCATTTGTCATCAGGATCAGGGGCATCAGTGGTGTGAGCCCAAAGGTCTGAAAGGTGCTGCAGCTTCTTCTCCTTCTCCAGAAATTCAGCGGCACATTCATTACGCTCAACAAGGCTTCGATTAATGTGCTGAGGATTGCGGAACAATATACGCAAGGGTGTACGTCATTATCCTGACGTCAGTAAATGAACTGATCTACAAACATGGTCATGGCAAAATCAACAAAAAACGAATCGCTCTGACAGATAATGCATTATCTGTCAATCTCTTGACAGAGAGAGATCTACTCAATTTACTCAATCTCTTGGTAAATATGGCATCATCTTCATGGAGGATCTGATCATTTATACACTGTTAGAAAATGCTTCAAAGAAGCAAACAACTTCCTGTGGCCCTTCAAATTATCTTCTCCATGAGGTGGAATGAAGGAAAAGACCACCCGTTTTGTGGAAGGTGGGGATGCTGGTAACAGGGAACACCAGAGCGATAGGCTTATTATAAGGATGAACTAAGGTTTCTACCATGGTTGTTTTTGTAGTTTGTTCAGTTAACAAACAGTGACTGCTTTGAAAGTGAAAAAAATCTGCCTTTTTTGTTAGTCTGTTAATGCGGTGTATATCATTGAAGGATTTTTCTCATGTTAAACATAATTCCATTCCTGGAATAAACTCTATCTGATAGTGCCGATACTGTATGTACTTAAAAACAAAGAGTGTTAGATTCATGCATTTGTTCTTATCAGTGAAATGATAAGTTTCTTCTCTTATATTATCCTCACATAGTTTTTGAATAAAGATTATACTAGCATTATAAAATGAACTCATCAGTCTTCTTTCTCTTTCAATTTGGGAGATTAAATAATCTTTGAAAATTTGGCAGAGCTCACCTATAAAACAATATGGGTTTGAGATTATTTTGGAAAGTCTTTACTCACCACTTAAATTTCTTTAATGTCAATCTGTCTACTCATGTTTTATATTTCTTTTCATGTATAGTTTTGCATTTTATATTTTTATAAGTTCATTTATTTCTTTGAGATTTTCAAATGTACTTTAATATAATTTTTCATAATACTATTTCATTGTTATTAAAAATCTATGTTGAGTTTATAGTTATTTGTCCTTTTTCTACTGTATATTGTTTATTTGCATCTTTTTATCTTTTTACAATCAGTCCTGCCAGAAATTTATTTAATATGATCTTTTAAAATAACGAACTTGTTGTGTTATGATACTTTCTATTTTTTAAACTTTCTATTTACTTAAATTCTGCTTATTTTCTTCTTTTTTTCAGGATTTTATCTCTCTGAACTTTTTTCCCCTATTTGCTTAGCTGTATTTTTCTTCAATCTTTCTTGTGCCCTAAGAAATATACTCACACTTATAAGTTTCTCCATGAATGTTGCTTCAGATGTGCCTCACAAATTTTGACATATACTATGAATTTCATCATTCAATTCTAAATACGTTGTCAGTTCTTTTATCATTTTCAAAGCTATTTAGTACATATTTTGTGGATATAAGTTATTTGAAATTGAAAATTTTATTAACTTCTAGTTTTATGGCAATACAATTAAGAAGCTAGAAGTTAATACTGTTCTCTTGATCTATCAGTTTCAGGAGGTGTGCATTAAATTCTCCAATTACAATTTTTGATTTACCTGTTTTTCCCAACAGAGGTATCTACCTATATCTTTAGGTGCATTTATGTTGATGATGAGTAAATCTTCTTGTTCTAGTATTCCCTCTATTATGGTTTATATAATATCCATCTTTGTCGGTCAGGATTTTTTTGTCTCCATGGATATTAACCTTGTCAGATGTTAAGAGTGCAATTCCAGTTTTCATTGGAATTTCGAGTAGTTGCCAGATTACCTTTTCCCAGCCTTTATATATCCTCTTGTTTTAATGGTATTTCTTGTAAACAGAATGCTATTAAATCTTAAAAAAATTTTAAAGCTAGCATGAGAATCTCTGTTATTTAAGTAGTTCTAAATTGAAATTTATTGTAAACACCTGTACTAAGACCTAATTTTACAGAGCAGCTTGGTTAACTGGAACTCCACCATGCATCTTCTCTGTATTCCTGGGCAGAGGCAATCCCTTCAGGTAATAATTCCCCAGCCCTGGGAGTTAATAGGGAAGAAATAGAGGAGTGATTCATGGTGTGTGACCAGTTGGTGGGAATATAGTTTCACCCCAGAAGAACTTTTATCCTGCCCTGGTATTAACCCACGGCAGTGGCCTGGACTGTTATTGTGGATTCTTTGGTGATGGGACAGATGATGAGCATTCCAAGATTAGAGGGAAATTTGGAAGCTCTCATGAAATTGGTTCTTAATGCTGAGACACAGTAGTTTTTGCCCCAGACTGCTGCCACTGTATACACTGGCTTTCATAGCTTTCTCTTTCCAAATGTCCTCATTATTTTTATGTTAGTTACTCAGACCTGTGTTTCTCTCTCCTGTCTGTAGTTTCTCGAGGGTTGGTTTGGGGGAAAGGAGCTCACAGTCTGCTGGTATACCATCCTGTTAGAAAGCTACAGATGTATTTTATGAATATATTCCTAAGAGTGGTACACAGAGATATTTTGGGGCAAAAATTGCCACTTAACTGCTTGAGCCCTTACCAGATGGCTCAGTTGGTTGGAGTATTGTACTATACACCAAAAATTTGTGGGTTTGATTCCCGGCCAGGGCACATTCTCAAGTGCCCTGATTTGATCCTCAGTCAAGGTGCATATGGGAGGCAACCAATTGATGTTTCGCTCTCACCTTAATGTTTCTCTCACTCTCTCTCCCTTCTTTTCTTTCTAAAAAAATCAATAAACATATCCTTGGTTGAGGATTAAAAAATAATAATAATAAAAACTACTTGAAACCCCAAAGAAGGCGACGTTGGCAAATTATAAAATAGGAGTATTGGAAAGGCCAAACTACTTCACATCTGCATTCAAGACTTTCTTCAGTACGAAATCAGTCACTCCAACAGTACTCCTAAGTTTTCTGAGATAGCTAGACATGTTAATTTGGTTAATTCTCCCATCACTTTTTTCTTCCTTTAAAGGTATCTCTGCATGCCTTTCTTTATGATATCCCTTTGGCTCAGAATTTTTTCAAAGCCCATTCTTGATACCATGCCAGTCTTTGCTGACGGTGGGCAGTTCAGCTGCCCAGGTGGTGAGCTGTTTAACATGTTGAGATTGCCTTCTCCTACGATCAGCAGGCAGCAGGGTTAACAGCATTAATCCCCCGCACAAAGTCCATTTGCCCTAATGACACACCCCTGCACTCAAGCACTCCTGTGTGTTAATGGGACGGCCTAAGGGGACATCTAGGCTGTCTCTACCTCCTCCATTATGTGACCCATTTAACCGAAGGCCAGAGTCACTGTTTCTTTACTGCTTTTAGGGGAAGGGCTCTTGGCAGTGTTCCTGGAAGAAACTCCTGCAGTCCCGCATCCCGTGTTTAGGGGGTGGCATTGCCAGCCACAAATTAGCAGAGATTTAAACCAATTCAGTTAAATAAGTTGTGGAATGTAAAGGCTTGTTTTAGAAAGATAATTCTCAGAGGATTGCTTACATTACATCTTAAGAGTGGGTATCAGAGCCCAAATTCCCCATCTTATTCATTCGATTAAGGAATTAGAAACCCTATATCTAAATGATAATATTTCCTTGGAAGGTTGAAACATTAAGCAGTTTAGGGCCATAAATTAATAACAATGGGTTCAGAACTGAGAAATGTAGATGTTAGTCCCCGCTGAATTATTAGGTAGCTGTATGACCTTGGGGAAATTAGACAGCTTCTCCAAGAATGTGGCTTCTTTATCTGTAAAATAACCTTTGAGATCTTCTTCCTCAAAAATCCAAGATTATATGGTTTTAGGGTTCTGTGGTAATTTTGGCTAAGACCATTTTTTTTGTTTGTTTTTGCCCCTAAAAAGAAATGTAAACCACGTATCTAGTAGGGTCAGAAGTGAATGCAGGTAAGTTTTCAGAAGAGATTGTGGAGAATGGATGTATCAGGGGTGGTTCTGCTGGGGAGAACAGACTCACGCTCACAGCAACACACTAGAGCCTGAAGCCCCGAGGATCCTGGAGGCACAGGCATTAAAAGGACAGGCATGCTTATGGGAAAGTGAGGCCACTGTAAGACACCCTACCTCTAATATGCCTGGGGCTGCTGCTGAGTCCCTGAGACTGAGGAGGACCTTTGGCAGGCCTCTTATTTGTAAGCAGTGCATAGAGCTCCCTACCGCAGACTGATGCAGGGTGTACACACGATCGACAGCGTCAGGTTTTTTAACTGCAAATCAGCTTCATTACAGATTGAAGGGCTCTTTTTAGAAAAGACTTTTCATGAAGAGTGCTCATTTGCTAACCCCATCTTACCCATTTTTCTCCGCCCCATCCCCCACTTCACCTAAGAATCACATAGGAATGAAATAAAGTGGTCTAGACATATTTTAAAGATCGGAACATTTTTCCAGACATGATAGGACAGCTCCAAATGCGATGCAGCTGGAGTTTCCTTGGGTGGCCTGTGGTGCCTCAAACCCGACCCTGGCTCTCTAAGCAAACTAAAGTTCATGCTTTTCAGGTCTTTAATTAGGAAGGAGAGAAACAACTTTATAACCATGCTTACATGAAGAAGTCTGATTTGTACAGGGATCCTAAAGGACTTATCAGAGGCTTTTGGCTTTTTAGGGGCAAAAATCAGGTTTCCAAGTTCTCCTGTCTTTTCACCTTTCTCCTAGCTTAGCTAGGAGTAACTGAGGGCAGAACAGGCCAGCTCTCATCCTTCCTTGGATTGCAGCAAGCAGTTGCCCGGGTAGAGCTGTCAATGTCGCCTGAAATAAATGTACACTAATGACTTATATTCAACAATACTTTGGAAGGTACAGAATAATGTTAGGGGAATATATTAGAAGTGCATAAAAGGAAGATGCTTTAAGAAATAAGTATCCTCTATTTTTAAACAACAGCAGAAGTCTAGTTAGTCGTATTTTAAATATCATTATTAGTTGTTTGCAAGAAGATAATATATAGCCCATTGGGTACCTCGGCATCAAGCACAATTATAAACAGACAAAAACCAACAGCAAAGGTACCAAAGTTTTTTTAATGGAATTTATTTAATTTTGATTTCCACTAAGTGAAATAATATTTTACAATTCCAATCAGTCCCTCAAGGCAGCAGGAGTTCTGTGGGCTCCTGACTAATGATGTAATTAAGCTGAGCTCATCATTATCCAGCCAGACACCACACACACACACATGCACACACACTGCTGTAAATTGTAACTGCATTTGGAAGATTAAGGGGTCAGTAAATGATTGGGAATGTGTGTGGGTTGAGGAGCAAAAGTTGTAAGAGATATTTTAGTTTTTGTATTAGATATATGTTGATATGTCTTCATAGTAGCTAGACTAAAAATGGATGTTTCAGTGTGACAGTAGTGGAAATCATCATAAGAGACAGTAAAATACACTTCTTATTTGCTCCAAATATACTTAATAAAAGTTTACATGTTTCAAAAGCATACATTTTATTTTTCAATTTAATGTTTATCTCACAGATTAATGCAGAAAACAATGAGTTTCTTTCGAAAATAGAGATTTTAGTTGTCTGATAACCATTTTGAAATCACTCTCAGCCATAATGAAGTGTTTCTTTCAAATACTGTTTTAGTTTATTTTGTAAAAAATGCATGTCATGAGAGTGAATGTTATATAGGATATTGAATACCTATCCTGGGTATGTTTTGAATAAGAAGATAATTTCTCCAATATAAGTTATGCTTGTAAATAGAAGTACAATTAAAGAAATTATTTTGAAAATAAGGTTTGTGCTACATGAAAAACAATGTCACAAAGTACCGGTAAACACATGCATAAGAATGGCCAAACACTAGCCAATCTCTGCTCTGCACAGTTTAGTTCGGCTTCTCCCCCATCACATTTGAGATTTTTTTCTTTAACAAAAGCTATAATTACTTGATGGAAATTTTCACAGTTGGTATTGTGGGCACGGTGATCAATTTTTAAGGGGCTGGGACATATGGAGAAGGAACTTCTTGCCCATCTGTTAAAAAAATTCTCACCTATATGAATAAAACTGTATTTTCTTACCATTGGATGATTACATATCCAAAAAACCAATTTATTCAAAATAAATAGAAAAGGTAATCCCAAATCTATTGCTTTTAGGAGCCTGTAAATCATTCCTAAGCACTCCTGAGATGTATTTCTGGCACCAGGGTGACAAGTGAAATGACTTTGGGGAAATCTTATGGCCTTAGCGATGGCTAACAATACCTACATTGAAGTAGCAAATAGGTTACAAGCCAGAGTTCTAACTTGTATGAAGGGTACACCTTAGAAGAAACTCCCAATTCTCTGGACAATTGAGAGCAGCATAGGGCCTCTGTAGCATTTGACGTAATAGCCTTGAAGAAAATGGAGTCAAACTAGGCAAAGACCTTCTTGTTGATAGGAGAAGCAGGGCCTTAAAAACCAACCAAGAACGACAGGAATGTTTATTATGTGTGGCTAGAAGCCAAGATGTGACATGGAATAAAAAAAGCTAGAAAACTTTATGGTAGGATAGATGGCCCAGGCCATGCTGATTATATTCTTCCACTGTTTCATTTATTCTGCTGGTAAGAATTTATTGAGTGACTGCTACCTGCCAGATGTATTAAGGATACAGCATTGCAAACAGATGATATCCCTGTCCTCCTGTATCTGTATTCTAGTGATTGAGACAGATGATAAACAAATAAATACAGAGACAAATCCATTGTGATAAGTACTGCCAGAGCAATGTCTAGGTTTTATTGAAATGTCTTAAGCGATGAGAGAAGGAAAAGCCCTTTAAGGTAGGATGACAAGGGAAGGCCTTTTTGAGCAGGCAGTATTTGAAATGTGACCCAAAGACTGAGAAAGGGGCAGCGGTGCCGAGAAGTGGACAAAGAGCACTCAGAGGGACAATATATGTGAAAGCCTGGAGTGGGCAAGGACTTGGTGCATTTCAGAAATCAAAAGGGGGCCTATGTAGCTGTAGCATAGTGTGCCAGAGACAGGTAATACCACGATAGGTTAGGGAGGTTGGCAGGAGCCAGATTACTCCAGCCCTTTTCCATTGTGGTAAGGTTTGGATTCTCTTACAAAAGCAATGGAAGGGACTTAAGCAGGGAAATCATATGATCCAATTTACATTTAAAATGTATCTCTCTGTTATACTTTCATTTGGATGATGAAAAAAAAGATTATTCACAGGAACTGAATCATTTATACCAACACACATTATACACAAATAAGTCCACATTATTTAAATCTTCAAAGATGATTAGAAAGAGAAATTTAAATGTGGCAAAATCAGACAAAAGAATTAACTTGCCATGTGGATTTACTATCAGGAGCTTTTATAAACCTTCCCGAAATAATATGTCAGCCAGAACACATATCTTTCAATTCTGTGGCAGGAAAATTAGAGGAAATTCACAAGGTAAGAAGATGTCCTGTTGATAAACAAGCTGGAGGTTTTAAAAATGACTAGGCCCTTTAATTGTGAATTTTCAGCAGGGCCTTCCTTGGCCAGGAAAAGCCTTCTTTTTTGTGGGAGAACAAAATGGGGGAACAAGGGGCCTGATCCAGCTTCCCATTCACAGGAGGATGAACCCCCGTACTCCGCCTGAGGCCAAAGAGAACTCCGCAATCTCCATGTCTAGAGTCGCCTTGAAACACTCTCTGCTCTGTGGCCACCTCTTGAGTGGAAATATTTCTTGACTTCTTGTTCATTAACATTTGCCGGGACTTAGACATTATAGTAGGACAGATGTCATTAATGGGGATTTTTAGAATCAAAGCAATTATTTAAAAATCCTTTAAGCTATGCAGTTAGGGTATTGATACACTTACTACGTTATTTATGCACAAATGTTTACCTAACTATAGGTATTCCATGTTGACAGCATTCTGAAAGAAGACCACGGATAGGGTAAAGAGGTAGGCTGACGTGTATTCAAACCTGGCTTAGCCACTTGCTATCCTTTTGATATTAGTCATTTTACTTCTCTGGTTCCTGTTTAATTATTTAGAACATGGGCAATAATAAAACCTAACTCATAGCATTATTATGAAGTTTGGAGGTAGGGTATATACAGTGCTTGGCATGCAAGAGTGGCTAAACTACCAATAGATTTCATTATATTTTTGTTGTTATATTTATCAGTTCCTCTCCACAGAGTTAAAAATCCCCTCCTAGCCTCTGCTTTTTCCTCTCTGATCTACTACCATATTCTATTGTTCACTTTGGTCTGGTTTGATTCCCCCTTTTTCCTCTTCCCCAGAGCTCAAATTCGAATTTCCTTTGCACTTCAGTTATCTTTGACTTAGGCTCTTGATTGGGAGGCAGTGAGTGGAGCTCTCAGTGCGCCTCGGGCAGGTGGTAGGAGCAGCAGTGATGATGATGGCCCAGTATTTGTGGGGCTGTTTCTGAGGCATCGGTAGCACTGGTGATGGTGGTACCAGTGGTTTCAGTAATGCCAAGTTCCTGGTGTTGGTGGAGCTTGGTGTAGAAACTGGGGCTTTGTTCTTTAACGTTGAGAATCCTTCACCTAATATCCTATATTGAATCCTCTTAATGTATTTGGCATGCATTCTAGGGAATTCTGTTCTTTGTTTGTTTTGTTTCATTTTTGATAAGAGCTCTGTACAGACAGGTCTGTTTCAAACCGCTTTTTAGTTCTTAGTATTGTCACTATCTGGTTCTTTTCAATCCCCTCCCCCCATATCATGTAGGGGGCTTACATGTTCCCTTCTGCATAGCCCTGTAAGCCACTTTGTTGTCACAAAAGCATGTAAACATAGACTTTGAAAATTAAACTCATTCATTGTTTTCCCTGTTTCCAATATTTCCTTCCTTGGTGCATGGCTCCATATACCACCAGTTTTTCACACCTGAAATCTGAACCAATTTAGATCCCTCACTGCCATTTATATATAAATACTATTGATTCCGTTGCCTAAAATCTTCCCATGCTCATCCCTCTGTGCTATTTTGGTCGGACTCTTAACACCTGTATACTATTTTTATAACCCCCTTTCCTTACCTTCTTTATCTTCATTTCTACCAGAATAACATTCCTACCATGAAAATCTGATCTTATTGCTACTCTGCTCAAATATTTTCATTGTTTTTTAACACCTATAGAATAAAATCTAAACTTCTCTGTATGGCATCTAAGTTTCTTTGAATCATAGCCCTTATGTTTCAATCTATCTTCATTATCTACTACAACCTCCTTTTAGTATCATGTTCAGGTTATTCTGTACCAATTTAAGTTCCCCAAACATGGATTAGTTTTCATATTTTTGAAATTTAGAACATATTGGTCCTTCTTGCAGAACCCACTTCTTTATTGCCTGCCTAGAAAACTCCTCACCCATCTAGCTGTAGTAAAAACACAACGTTCTCAGGCAGAGCAAGGTTTCTTCCTCCTAATCCCCGCTAAACCTGTTTCTCTCCCCACTTACCTTATAGGTAAGGGTTGTCTTTTCATCTTCTTAGACTTACCTGACACCTGATTGGTGCTCAGTACGTATTTGTTGAGTGAATGAATGAATAAGTGAATGAAAGTTTTCTTCCCATAGGGCAACACTTCTCTGACTCCTTTCTGTTCCTACAGCTCTTGCAGTGGCTGCTCCTGTTTCCAGCCTGCATTTACTACACTGCTCTCCTTTTTGCTGTAGCTACACATTTATGCATCCTGTCTACAGGGTCCTTTTCATTCTCTTCCATTCTCAAGGCGGTGTGTTTTTTAGATACTTACCCCATAAGCATAGGTCACAGGTGACCTCTAAGGAACTTCTGCCTGGTCACAATGTCAATCACTTAACTCTGTGTCTTCTTCTGCTGACATTGACCACTTGGGCTATACTGGTCATATGTGTTGGTCTGATTCCAAAGCCTTGCTAGACACCCACTGACATATCATGGGTCATATATCATGGTTCTTAATAGTTTGATTAATCAGTTTTCTCTAAGTTTGATCATAAGTATTAATTTCATCCATCTACAGAAGGAAAAAGCTACTTATATACTACTCTAATTTTGGTCTGTAAAGTATTAGCTTTCTGAGAGAAAATTACAACAAGTAGTATTTCCATAGGAGACAAATTAACACTGTATTTAAGAGGATTTCTGTTTCCATAGTTCATAAGTCTCTTTCAGTATAATGACGTGACAACTAAGTCCCCACTCAGAAGGAACTACTTCCCACTGAAAAAATATTTTAGAACTTCAAATTCTTGGTCTGTTTTCCTTCCATTATACTTAGATAAACTTATAGCTAAAAAAAGAAAATAAAATGGGGAAAAGTCACCAAACTTACTTGAAGGCTTTACATTCTACAACTTGTTTACAGTGAAAAGCTAGTAAGAAAAAAAAAAAAACAACAACTGTAACAACAGCCAAAATAAAAAAAATATATAAAGCTATTTCTCTGGTACATTGTGGGTGATTTTTAACTCTGCCTGCTGAGATAATACACTTCTGGGACTACAGTCCTCCAGAATGGTATCTAATTCAGTCATGACTGTGACTAAAGGGGCTTTGGCTCTTTACATTTGGCTCATGTGACAAAGTCTATGGCAATTAACTTTGCCTACAGACTAGATGAAGTCACTTGGTGCAAGAATGGTTTATTTTATTTGAGGTTTTCTACCTTCACTTCTCTTCTGGTTAAGAGGAGTGGAAATGATGTTTTCAGAATGCTTATTTGGTTGGCTAGGCACTATAGTAACTTCTTTAAACTTCATATCTATCTAATGAAGAAGATGTTGTTACCCTAATTTTACAGATGAAGACTGAACCTCACAGCAGTTCATACATTTTTCAGAGCAGAATAACTAGTCAATAGAAGGCCAGTGAAGAAGCCCTGTTCTATGTGACTTTAAAGCCCATTTGGTGGTGTCTTTTAGCAGTTATAATCAGGGACTGAGGGTATAGTTGAGTTATTCTGGACATTTCTGTCTCCCTTGGTGACCTGTGCCAGCCAGATCGATTCTCCTTTTTTCACCATCATTTAGAGAGACTTTATCCTTCAAGAGATTCTAGAGGCCTGTATAATTTGCAATGGCCAAAAACATAAGAAAGATATGTTCATGGAGGCTCTTACATATTTTTTAAACCATTCTTTTTTTGTCTTCTGCATACAGGGTAGGCTATGAGAGGCTAATTTGGAATTATTACTATCCAGGAGTCACTGCTTTGCAAGATACTGTGTCGATGATGAAGCTTATGTGAACTACTAAGTGCCAAAGATATTGATGTTAAATATTGTGGTAGTTCACAGGCAAGATCAAGAATGGTTTCAAGGAGGAGGTTGGAACAAGTGTTTGTGAAACTGATAAGCACTTAAAAAGATGAGTAGGTTTCGATAGACTGAGATAAAGAGATAAAAGTAGGCATTTCAAGATAGGAAAAGTATAAACAAAGGGACAGAAAAATACTTATGCCTGGTGTATTGGGTCACCTGCACCAGGTGACTTAATTGTCAGAAGTTTCACACTAGAACTGTCAAAATACAACAAGTAAAAGTTGAGTGTGTAGCATATGTCATGTACTACTGAAAACTCTTGTATTACATGCATTACCCCATTTAATTCTCACAATAATCTAATGTGGCAGGCACTGCAATTGTTCCCATTTCACAGATGAGGAAACTAATGAACAAAGAAGTTAAGTAATTGCCACACATCTAGGAAGTGGTAGATCTAGAGAAGTCGGCTCCTAAATACATGCTCTTGATCCCAATCCAGGAAGAGGTGTGGACACATTACCTTGAGGGAAGCTGAGAATAAAAAGTGGTTGGAGAAATTCTCCTGTGACTGGTAGAATTCACCTGAATCTTTATACATTTTTTTTTTGCTATTTCCTTTCCACTTCTCTATTTTCCCAAGTTAAATAAAAACTAGTTTCTAGTTATCTGATCTTCACCTTCAGCTCTGCTTTTCCTTCCTCCTTTATCCATCAGTTATTTTTCTTTCCACTTTTATCTGCCTCTTTTTCTTCTCTCTTTTATTCTCTTCCTACCTCCCACCTCTGGGTTATTTGATCCTGTAATATCTCTTCCCATTTGCAGGACTGTGGTTTGGAAACTCCACCATTCCCATAAGGATCTCTAGGGGCAGGATGGAGAACATTACCAAATTGAGAAGTCGGGGAAATCTGGAAGCAGAGCTCAGTCAAGGGTCTGTGCGCTTAACTCTTCGGTCCCTGCAGCCACCCCTTGCCTCATTCTGTCAGTCACCAAGACCCTCTTGTTGGAATGATGAGAGCCGTGAACAGAGAGCGTGGGCCTCTGAGCCTTTGCCAGGACAGGTTTTGCTCCCCTGCAGCCAATCGTGTCACCTCACCAAGGACAGCCCGGGCTGTATTTATTTGCAAAGTGAAGAGAATCAGGGCATAGTATTCCAGCAATTCTATCTTAGTTTTCTGGAACTTGAAACCAAGACCTGTCTAGAATTTTTATTAGGTATTGGAAAGGGTGCCTTTGCTTCTAAAAAAAAGAAGAAAAGCAACAAACAAAAAAGCAATTTCTGATGGAATTGGAACCAGTAATATCAATCCAGGGACTGTGAGGTGGTTGGAATTGCCCAGGTGGTTCTTATTATGTCTCAGTCTGATCGCCGGTTGCCTCCTGCACGAGAGAAGGGCCGAGAAGTTTCAATGTTACAGACATTGTTGAGTGTTCATCACATGTCCTCATTTTACGTAGCACTGAGGAGACATGTAGGGGGAAGATATGAGACTAAAAACAAACAAACAGTCTGAAAATAACATATAAAAATAAGTAAAGTCTACAGCAATGTCAAAACAATAGGAGGCTAAAAGTTACTGCATTAAAACTATTTAAGAGCTCCTATATTCAGAACTATCTGAGCTATGACACAGTCTGAACACTGCCCTGCTCATTTACCTTGGTGAGAGATCTGGTGACAAATAACTACTGATGGTCTTGCAAAATAAATTTCATCTTCAAAGGAAAAAAAGTCACTGTTCCCTGGGCTCTACAGAAGAATGGACCATACTGCAGGCTTCGGAGTGCTTCAGAGGGCAGCGGCGTTGAACAGGGACTGAACTCCAAAGGGCCTGTGTTGGAGAACACAACTTTCATCTTAGTGTATTATGTTTCTGAATATTTGTTTAAAAATAAAGTCACATTATTTTGTGGTTATGTTGTAAACACAAGATCACAGACATTAGATAGATTAGTATTTTGTGAGACTTACCCATATAAGACTTTTAAAGCATAAGTGAAAACAGAATAAAAAGAATTGTTAGTGTGAACTCATAGAAACAGAGAGTAGAACGGCGGTTGCCAGGGTCTGGGTAGGTTTGGGTGGGAAAATGGGGAGGTGTTGGTGAGGGGCACAGACTCTCAGTTATGAAATGAGTCAGTTCTGAGGGTTCAATGTATGACATACTGATTATAGTTAAATACTCTTTTGTGTAATTGAAATCTGCTAAAGGAGCAGAAAATCACATTGTACACTGAATACATTACAAAAATTTTGTCAATTATACCTTAATAAAGCTGGAATAATTTATAAAAGAATTATACAAAAATGACCCAAAACCCAATTGTCAAATGGTAGTTGAATTCAAGGAAGGAAAATAATTGTATAGACTGGAATTCTTACAAAAGACCACAGGGAAATGTGAGACTTCAAGTGTGTAAAATTTGGGAAATGGGAACATAAAAAATTAAAATGCAGCATTTAAAACACAGGAGCTGCCTGATTAGACGTTATCTTTAAATTAAGCAATTTATGGAAATAGCCATAAGGATACTGGGCCATGGTATAAAAGTCTTCTAATGAATGTTTCAAAAATGGCCTAATCCTTATGTGACCTGTAAACCAGTCATCCTTATTTGCCCTGTAAGGTAGTGCTAAGCCCTTGGGAGAAGCCTTATGAAATAATGTTGGCAGCATTCCCTGCACATGTCGATGCATTTTCTTGAGACTGTTCTCATGTCCGACGAACCCACAGACGACAGATCCCTCACGACGCTGTATTCCCAGAATCCCGGAGAATGCGGTGACTAAGAGAGTCTTGCAGTCCAGCTCAGAAAGTCAGCCAGACTTCCCCAATAGCTAGCAATCTGTGCTCACACATGATTGTGTGTCCAGAAAGTCCTCCCAGGTAGTAAATGGAGATTAATAGGTAAACATACAGAGAAAAATTAGATCTGAAAACAAGTCACATATTTATGTCTCTAATTATAATCTGAAGATTAAATAAACATCCAAATGAACTAAATAGCTAAAGTTTTATTGGCCTTTTGCTTTGTAATCAAAACTTCGAAATTTGGCCTTTTCTTCAAACAATCATGCAGAGAGCCTGTTCGATATGTTCTGTAGATTCGAGCAAAAGGAATGGAACTTTAAACTTGTCACTAATTTCCAATTATATATAACATTAAAGGCTGAGATGAAAATCCACAATGAGGAAATGGATTCATTCTGAATCACATAAAATTTCATGGGTATTTAATAGAATGATATGCTATATTCATTGAGCATACTTATTGAGTTGAGTGCAAAACACTGTGTAAAGTGGTCTATTCAACCCTTGTAATGAACCTAGGAGGTGGAAACTGTTGTAATTCTTCTATTGTGGGTGTGAAAAAAGAGGAGCCACGCAGAGGCTTGGGAACTGGCCCCCAAATCACAATAGAACACAAACCTAGTTAATTTAACTCCAGAGCTTTCCTTTAAAAAAAAAAGCAACACTTTTATTTATTTTTTATTTTTAACAGTAACAAATGTGCATACTTCAGTAGTAAAATAATGACAAATGTGTAATTAGGTTCAACATTTAATTTGCTGTGTTTCTATTGAGAATGAAAGAGGGTGGCAGCCCTGGCTGGTGTGGCTCAGCAGATTGAGCACCGGCCTGCGAACGTTTGGTCGCCTGTTTGACTCCCAGTCAGGGCACAGGCCTGGGTTTCGGGCCAGGTCCTCAACACGGGGTGCATGAGAGGCAACCACACACTGATGTTTCTCTCTCTCACTTTCTCCCTCCCTTCCCCTCTGTCAAGAAAGAAAGAAAGAAAGAAAGAAAGGAAGGAAGGAAGGAAGGAAGGAAGGAAGGAAGGAAGGAAGGAAGGAAGGAAGGAAGGAAGGAAGGAAGGAAATCTTAAAATGTGCTAAAAAAAGAAGAAAGGGGTTTGCTAACTGAACAGGACACTGGGAAAATAGGCTTAAAACAGAACATGTCTGAGAAAAGTGGGATTGATGGCCACCTAATTTATGATGAAAATTAATAGCCCTTGTCTGGACTATTCTTTCTCCCCAATTCTTACTTTTCAGAGGGAATAATTTTAAAACTATTTTTGCTGCATTTTTTGGTATTGTAATTAGGGAGATAATTTTTATTATAATTAGGTCTTATTACTGTCATATCTCATAGATAATAGATGATTTCACTTTTTTCCCTCAGAAACAGGCCTCTTGGATTCTTTATCTTTCTGATCCAATATACCTGTGCTTTCTAAATCTACTATACCATATTTTTCTTGGGAGCATCCCCATCATTATCCTGGAGATAATTTCTTCCATTTTAGATTTTCTATGCTCTGGATTGCATGTCTTTGTGTTAGTGTTCCCCTCACCAGACCCTCTCTGAGTCCATTTCTACCTGAGTAATGTTTTGTTTTGTCCAGGTGGTGTAGGAGGGGGAGGAGGACATCTAAACTCAGAATTCTCCTGTTGCAGACTCAGAAATCAATCTTTGGCCCAGCCTACCTTGCCCCTTAGTCGTCAAAGTCACTGGTAACAATAGTTCCTGAATCTTTCTAGAGTTTAGCAGCACAGAAATGCTTGTTTCTTTTTTGGCATCTCCCTTTCCAAGCAGTTAGAGTTCAACTTTCTTTTATTTTTCTTTCCGTCTTAATTTTTTTAATTGTTGATTTACTGAGTTAGTTTCTATTTATTTCATCTTTTTCCATATTCCAGAACTTTTCCTGTTCTCTTTGTCCTTGGGAGTTCATACACTTAAAAGAGAGAGAGAGAGCCCTGGCTGGTGTAGCTCAGTGGATTGAGCACGGACCTGCGAACCAGAGGATCGCGGTTTGATTCCCAGTCAGGGCACATGCCTGGGTTGCAGGCCAGGTCCCCAGTAGAGGGCATGTGAGATGCAACCATACAATGATATTTCTCTCCCTCTCTCCTTCCCATCCCTTCTAAAGATAAATAAATAAAAATTAAAGAGAGAGAGAGAGAGAGTGTTCATGGGTTACACAGCTTTGACTAGTATAGTGTGACATGTCTAAAGATCCTCTGTGCTCTGCTTGTTCTACCCATCCTTCCCTTTGACCCCTGGCAAACACCGATCTTTGTAATCTCCATATTTCTGCCTTTTCCTGAACTATATAGTTGGAATCATATAATGTGTAGTGGATTGGCTTGTTTCAAGAAATATGTATTTAAGATTCTTTAAAAATTTTTTGAAAGATTTTACTTGTTTATAGAGAGAGGGGAAGGGAGGGAGCAAGAGAGGGAGAGAAGCATTGATGTGAGAGAGAAACATCAATAGGTTGCCCCTTGTATACACTCCAACTGGGGACCCAACTCACAACCCAGGCAGTGTCCTGACCCAGAATCAAACTGGTGACAACTGACCAACTGAACTACACTGGGCAGGGCTGTATTTAAGATTCTTTGATGCTTAACAGCTCATTTCTTTTTAGGGCTGAACAATATTCTATTGTATGGATGCACTAGTTTATCTATTCATTCGCCTACTGAAGGACATTTGGTTGCTTTCAAATTTTGGCAATTATGACTAAAACTGCTATAAACATCTGTGTGGAGGTTTTTGTATGTAAATACATATTTTGTTAGATTTATACCTAAATATATCATTTTGGGGGCTGCAGTGTAAACACTTTCATGTTTTAATGTCAAATTCCAATTGCTTATTGCCACTATATAGGAAAGTGACTGACTTTTTTGTATTCACTTTGTAACTTTGCCCCCTCGCCACACTGCTAATCGAGGAGCAGTATTTCATCGTATTTTGTATCACATCTTCTCTATCCAAAAATCCATCTAAGGACACTTGGGTTGTTTCCATGTCTTAGCTGCTGTGAATAATGCTGCAATAAACATAGGGGTACATTTATCTTCACAAATAAATGTTTTCAAATGTTAGGGATGGATATCCAGAGGAGGGATTGTGGGGTGTATTGTAGCTCTATACTTAACTTTTTGGGGGAAGATACCACCTCATACCTGTTAGAATGACTATCATTCTAATAAGACAAGATATAAGTATTAGAGGTGATCTAGAGAAAGAAGAAACCTCATACCCTGCTGTTGAAGATTTTTGCATCTATGTCTATGGGAGATATTGGCCTACAGTGTTTATTTTTTTAAATATTGTTGTCTGGTTGGCATTAGGGTAGGGATGACTTTTTCACATTTTTTGTGAGAAAAAGCATGTGTATGTGTATGTGTCCCTGGTGGCATTCACCTCAACTTCTGCAGAAAGGGATGCATGGCGGAGATGGGATTAACCTGGACTTTTAAGGAACGAAGGGGAAGAAGGCATTATAGTGTAGTGGTCAAGAATGCAGGCTAAGGATTCAAATGAGACCCAGATACAAGTCCTGGCTTTTTTACCAGCTCTCTGACATTGAGTAAATTATTTAAACTCTCTAAGCCTCAGTCCCCTTATTTGCAAAATGCAGACAGTAATATTACCTGTCTCATAAAGTTGTCAGGAGGATTATTGAGATAAAGTGGATAAAACACACAGAATGAGTACCCAGTCTTCAGTAAGCTTTTGACAAATGTAAGCTATTAATTTTTAAAAAAGACAAAGGGCAATGGTAAACTATTTTAGATAGATGAAGAACACTGAAATAATGATCAAAATAGCAAGTGTTTAAGGCAGAATGTGCCATGAGAGATTTAATTAAGCCAATGGAATATTAGAAGAATGTTTCAAGTCTTTTAGAAACTGATAAGATTTTGCAGGGGTGTAGGAGACAGTTAGAAGTTAACTTTCATCTGTCTCCTTCCAACAGGTGTCAGCCTTTCCCCTTACACCCCCTCAATTGGGTGTTGCCCTAGTGTGCTCCTGTAATAGTCTAGACGTCCCATATCCTACCATTTACCATTTTATATTGAAACTGGTCAGAATACCCTGCTAGGCTCTAGGGTCCTCAAGGTGAGGATCTGTGGAAGTCTTACGTACAGTGCCAGTGCCTGGCACAATACAGGCACTCAATAAATTCCCGTCAAGCAAGTAAGGTAAAAAGGAACACAGTAGAGAAGTAGCAGGTGGAAGGCACAGAGTTGACAACTGAGTTCCACTATGGTACATATATGGTATCATGTTTAGGGACTTAAAATATATGTAGCTCCGCAACTTTATACTTCTTAATGCTCAGTGATGTGATAACAGATTAAGACATATAAAAATGGGCCTAGCATGGTTTCTAGCATATGTGCAGTAAATATGTGTCTGATTTATACAATATAGATAGAGCTAGGGCTTACTCAACAAATGTTTTCAAAGTTCATAGTGACGGGGGGTTAAAAGATGGCATGGGGGTGGGATGGAGGCAACAGTAGATGTTTTGTTCACAATCAAGTAAAATTTTGAAATCAGTCTCTAAATTTGGGGAGATTGGCTTGGAATGATGGGGTTTTCTTTGTCAAAACTTTTTTGTTGGCAAACCTATTTTTAATTAAATGGCGTTTTATTTGATCATGTCTTTATTTTATTATTGTCGTCTAACTTAAAAAAGAGTAAGTATATGATAATTAAAAAAATACAGTGGTTAGTTCAGTGTGAATTTGTGATTCCCAACCTTGCTATTACAAAGAAAAATGTGCAGCTAGAGTAGGAAAGCCATAATTTTGAACATTTTCTTGGAATTACCAAGTTCCATTATTCTCTTGCTTGTTCATAGTCCTATTTTATGTTTGAGTGAGTTAAACCATCTGATTATGTTTCAGCCATACCTGAGGGAAATACATGCGGAGCTGTGACTGCTCTTACATGTGAACATAATTTCTTCCTTCCTCAGCTTCATGGCTTTCTAGGTCTTTTTTCCCTACTCATTCCTACAGTGCTTCCTTTTCTTTTTCATATGCTGCTCCTACTGTTTATTTCACCTAAATTCAACTCGTATTAGTTTTCTCAAAAGAAAAAAAAACTCTTACTGATTAAAAACATCATTTAAATTTTTTTTTCCTGTGTTAGTTAATCCTTATCCAATTCCATCACAATTGGCTGAGGTGTTAGGAGGTACTAATTTAACCTTTGTCATTCTTTTTTTTTTTTTTGCTTATCAACCTTAAATAGTTATATTTTTTGTCTACTTTTGCATGGCTCAGCTTCCTTAACGTGGTGTTTCATTAAGATCACTCTCACTTTAGCCTCCATTGTTAGTCTAAATAAATATTTTAAGTTATGGCCACAGCTTATTATTCAGTACTGAGAAATCTAGAAGACCTTGTGTGTGTGTGTGTGATTGCAAGGGCTGTGCACATGTATACGGCAATGACGTGAAATGTATCTGTTGCTCATTTAAAATTTTGGCACTGCCTACATTACCTGCATGCCCTGTATATCTGTCTAAGATCACATCGAGCCTGTGTGTAATATTTACCATTGATCCTGCCAAAGTCCTGAATTGAATTCTTTCCAGAAATGTTAAGGTCTGAGTTTATTGTTTCAAGTTAATGAGTATGCCTTTTACTCAAGGCAAAGGCAAGAGTTGAAACCAGATTATGTGGCCTGAACCCACACAACAATTTCCCTTGTGAAATTTTTTGCTGTTTGAGTTTAGTTTTTGTAAAATAATCAAAACACTCTGTAGGAATTATAAGCTTCTAAAGTGTTTTATCCCCACAGAGCAATTTAGATCATGTGTGGCAGTCTGGAACTTAGAAAGTGGTTGACTTAATTTATTGTAAGCATTAGAAATAGAAATTAGCGTTAAACATCAAAATCGTGTGACTTGTCCCCCCTGTGTTGAGCTTACATAAAACGATTGAATACACTAACTATAGGATTTATCAGCTTCTGGTGAACTTAAATTTGGTTGCATAATCGTGTAAAATGGTTGTGAAAGTTTTAGAATAAAACTTGAATCACTTATATTTAGCTCTCAAAGTCACTAAAACAGGGACCTATAGACTTGTATTGATAGACATTTTGGTTACAATTTTATTTAGGGGGCATTTTTAATTTCTATGTTTTTATATTTTGGGCTTCTAAGGAGATCTTATCAGTCATCTTTTCTTCAGAGTTATTCAGGACTAAACATAGATTTTAAAAGTTTTTTTTTAAGTTTTATATTGAGAAATGGGTGTGTTCTCTGTGTTTTCTGATGTAAACATCATATATGAGAAACTTGTATAGTTGTGTGATCATTTACATATGTTTCTGCATTCATAGAGTTTTTTATTAAAACTAAAGTTCACATAGGACAGTGGAAGCTGAAAAAGTCTGTTTCCTAATAATGTTAGCTTGTTTAAGAGAGAATTATTTCAATAGCAAATAAATAAATAAATAAAGAGTAAAAAAATAAACAACAGCCTTTGTTTCTTAGGATTGTAAAATACATCTAATTTTATATGGTTAATGGATTATATTGTTTGCTCATAAATCATGTAACATCAATGGCAAATAATTTTCTACAAATGGGATTTTTTATAACTGTATACATGTTTAATATTATTTTTATATATTACATTTCCCCCCCAGAGAAATAAAGAAAAAAATACTAACTTTCTAAAATAAATGCCAAAAATTGGGGAATTGGTAACTGGAAAGTTGGAGTATATCCGCACTCCAGTGAGAATATAACATGGGATGAAAGCATCTTTATTTAATACTGACCACTTTTGAGAAACAACTGGATATTTTAAGGTGACAACTCTGTAATTATTTATGGAATACTATGTTTACTATATGAAACCCAGAACCATTTCTATTTTCCTCTCAGTACAGCAATTTGATGAACTGTCATTTCTGCAATTAGTGTGGACAAGGATTGTAGATTATACTCTGCTATTAATATTCCCAAATACAAATTTATATCAACAAATCCAGGGGTGGCATATGACCAAATCCAATGACTTATGCTTAAGAAAACAATAGCTAATTACGATCCTAAAAGGTAGTATATTTTTCAGCTATTCAAAACACAAAACAGCCTCCCAGCAGTAATCTGGGGTTCACACCAAATGAAGGACCTCTTTGAGGCGTGGTGTTCGTTAGGACGTACATGCAGAACAATTCCCCGTGCAGAAGGCAGTTAGGACTGTACAAAACCGAAGCAGTAACTAATAGCCTACCCTCTCGCAACATCCAGCAATTCAGACTCTGTATTTGCTCATAGATTGGAAAATAAATGTTCTTTATGGTAAATATATATTTTTTAAATTATGTGAGAAGAAGAGATACCTGGTTTTGACACTTTTCTGAAGGACACAGAAAGATAATCTCAGTCCCCACATAACTCCTACATGACCTACCTGCCTCCCCTGACATTCTTACCAAGAAAAATTCGTCCTATGGGTATTAAAACATTATTTCCAGAAATAAGATTACTTTAAAGCATTTCTTACTTACATGTCAATAATTTTCTATTTTCCTCATTACTTCATCATATACAGAGTTCTTTATGACACTTCTGTGGGACATTGTCCTTCGGAAGCTCTGACTCCCAATCTGATGGCAGACAGAAGCTCTGACTGCAAATCTAGTGCTTTATTACTACATTACAGCGAGGATATAGGAGACTAGCAGCTGACTAGTTCATACACAGGCAGCTAAGTGGGTCAGAGCTGGGAGAGACCTGAAAAGGTACTTTAGGTGAAAGTGAAGAAGGAAGTAGTCAAGGACATGGGGAACCCACAACTGGGTAGGGCTGGGGATATGGTGAGTGATGGGGCTGATCAAAAGGAATCAAAATGGTAAAGACAGAAGTAGAAGTTCTCAGAGCAACTTCATTCTTTAAGATTGCTCATGGCTGTAAGAACAGTAATGGTTTTCCCACTTACCACAGCTCTTAGGAGGCTCTATGGTATCTTCTAACCACCATTTATCTATGTTGGGAAATAGAGGGTTTGTTGAGGAAGGCAATTTGGATTTCTATTATTTCCTAAAGTTCTTTATGGGACTTATTTAGGCAATAAAAGATATATGGCACTCTACATGTGCTCTCTGCGAATGGCCGCAGTGATATATAAGATAATCTCTGCAAACTAGATGTTTCTACAGTTATATTTGTTTCATTATTGTTATTAACAAGCGCTCTGTTAGAACTGGAGGATCTGAAGCCAGACTGCCTGAGTGAGACTTTTTCTTACTAGCTATGTGACCCTGGGCAATTCCCACACCTGTTAAACAGTCATAATAATAGTAGCTACCTCACTGGTTGCTTTAGGAATTATATAAATAAACACATTGAAAGATCTTACAACAATTGCCTGATTCAGAGTGAATTTTCATTTAAATTTAGCTATCATTACAATTTACAGAAAGTTAAAATCAAGGCATCCCTTAAAAACTGTAGATATAATTGAAAAGACTACCCAAAATATTTTGAGAGCTTAATTTATAGTAATTATTAGTATTTTAAAATAAGAATATTTTTCCTTTATACTTAATAGCACTTTGATGAGACTGCTTTTCTGGATTGAGATACATGATGTAATTTATTTTTATCTAATTATTTCTTATTGTGACTGTAATTTTCTTTCTTTCTTCCTTTTTTTATTGTTGTTCAAATACAGTTGTCTCCATTTTCCCCACTATCAGTCTCCCTGCCCCACCCACCACCACCTCCCATCCTCTATCTTACCCGTCTTTGGCTTTGTCCGTGGGTCCTTTATACATGTTCCTTCACGACCCTTAATTTTTATCCCATAAAGATGTTTCCTAAGAAAGTATCAGTGGCTTCTTTCCTCTTCTTTCTCATTCTTAAGGAAGTAAGGATCAAATCTCTCACTTTAAAACATACAGAGTCCCGAGAGAAATATTTATGTAACAAGTAGCTGGAAAGACCAGGTACCACAAGTATAAGAAATAAAATATGGGGAGACTGCAGGAGCTGAGAGGACAGATTTAGGAAAGGGGACCTTTGGCATAAATAGAAGGTTCTGGGAAACTCAGACATAAGAAGAAAAATTGCCATGTTTTCAATAGAATTATTATTTATTTGAAAGGCATCACCTAAGGGCTCTTTAAAAGTATTATATTTATTTATTTTTAGAGAGAGAGGGAAGAAGCGAGAAAGAGAGAGAGTGATGTGTGAGATAAATATTGATTCAGGAGAATTTGGCCTGCAACCAAGGTACATGTACTGACCAGGAAATGAAAGGGTGAATTGGCAACCTTTTGGTTTGCAGGACGATGCCTGACCAGTTCACTGAGCCACACAAGTCAAGGCTATCATAGTCTTTTGTTGGTGCATGTTTATCTGAAATTTTATTCTATGTTTCCACTTATAGTTGTTTCTGTTTCTTAAACATTCCACGCTCTCTCACTTGCCTTTTGAAGGGTGAAACTTTGCATACATTGTGCCCATCTTGCAAAAAACTACAAAACAAACTCACCCTTTTCCAGGTTAACTTCTTCTTCTTTTTTTTTTTAGAGTTTACCCATACCTATGCCAGGTTAACTTCTTGTTGTCTCTAAAGCCTCAGTTTCAATGTCTCCTCCTTGGGATACCTCACCTTACCCCTAGATCAGGTTCAATTCCTTGTCAGACGCACTCACAGAACCTAGGACTTCCCTATTGTCATACTATGTTGTACTTCTCTAATCTTGGTCTTCTCCTCTAGATTGTAAACTCCACGAAAGGGCACAACTTTTTTGTCTGGGGATCTAGAAATGTACTATTTCTTGATTTGGATGGTGGTTTACATACATAAAAGTTCATTGAGCCCTTAGGTGATGCCTTTCAAGTGAGTGATAATTCTATTAAAAATATGGCAAGCTTTCTTCTTACTGCACATTTAAGATCAGTGCACTTTATTTTATGCAGGTTATGCCTTAGTAAATAAGAATAAAAATCAGGCACTTATCTATCTGGGTATTTAATTTGAACAATAACAAATGTTTGGGTTAACTTGAGCACATTGAATTACTATTAGAAAAGTTCTTCCTTTACTGAGTTGAAATACACATTTCTATAATTTTCATCTGTTGAACAAATATCTACTCTCTGAGCCAATATTAAATAATTCTATTTCTTTTTTTACATAATGCCTTTTTCAATATTTGATGAAAGCTCTCATGTTCCAGGCTAATATCAACCATTCCTCTCATGACAGTTTTAATTGTTTAATCATCTTGGTCCTTCTTCAGGACATGTCCTCTAGTTTATTAATATCCTTCAAATATGGTATCTGGAAACAGACATAGCATTCCTACTATTATTTGACCAGTGCAGAGAACAGCTTTTCATCACCTCCCCCTTGAAGTGCATATTTTGCTAGTAGGCAACAAACTATAACATTTTATTAATTCTCTTCAGTATTCTCATCTCATATTAACACTCCTTTTTTTAAAAAAAAAATTATTTATTTATTTCCACTGGGGGAAGGTCTGGGATGGGAGTAAAAGACAGAAAACTGTACTGAAAAACAATTTAAAAAAAATTATTTATTTATTTAGAGAAAGGGGAAGGGAGGGAGAAAGAGAGGGATGGAAACATCAATGTGTGGTTGCCCCTCACATAGCCCCCACTGGGGACCTGGCCTGCAAAGCAGGCATGTGCCCTGACTGGGAATTGAACTGGCGACTCTTTGGTTCGCAGCCCGAGCTCAATCCACTGAGCTACATCAGCCAGGGCTAACACTCTTTTTCAACTCAATTTAAAAATTGCCATTAAACTAGATCCTTTCCATCCATATTTGCATAATTCATTTTTTAAAACCTAATTCAAACCATTACATCCTAGTGGCTTCAGACAATAATGAGTTCTAACTTATTCCACCCGAAGTTAATATTTATTGAATGAATGTATGAATGAACAGAATTAATCAATCTGTCATATGAACCCATAGTAACAAATAGCACCGTGCTCATGAGTCTTCACTCTTCTGCTGCTACTCTTTGGCCTTGTCTCAGGGTAGACCAGGATGTTCTGAAGTTCCAGCAAAAGGGTATTTGCAGCCATGACTCAGGTTCCAAATCAGAGGATTGAGTTTACAGCCCATCTCGGCAGTTTTCCTGCTATGTAAACTCAGAGAAATCCCTGTAACTCTGTACTTCTTCATTTTCATATTTCAACCCTGTATTTCCCCATTTCTATGCTGGGAATGGTAATATTTCATATGATTGGTTTGGGAATTAAGTAAGAATTCATAAAAAAGCCTACAGTACATAGTGCTCATATGATTTTTAAAAAATTCAAAAACACAATTTTCATACAAATATATAATCAACATGTGCCAAAATTTAATTCATTAACAAGAGAGTCAGAAGAATAATAAAGCCAAGTCAAAAAATGTTTGAAGAACTGAGTATTTGTAGGCATTGAGAAAAGAATGTTGGAATAAGATTGCCAGGTTATATCCCAAACTGGCTAGTGTCTTTAGGGAGCCTACCCATAGTCCTTAGGTTTACCTTTTGTCTCAGAGAGAAGTCATTTGAAATTTTACCAAATAAAAATCTGCAAAATAACGTGAAACTTTAGGGTTTGGTCCTTTGACCAGCAGTCAGACAATGCTACCCCTAACCCTCAGTGAGTCAAATAATCCTTACAAATAAACCTGCTGGACAATGCTCAGTCTAACATAAAAAGAACACGTGGTCTATTTTTGCTTTATTTTAAGTGTTGGATAATTTGCTTTGAAAAAAACACAGTGGCATATATAATACAAGGTATGTTAGAAGATGTAATGAGGAAAGAATCTTTCCTCACATATGAGTCGTAAGGGGATGCAAGCATTCACTCAGACCATAATGGAAGGTATGTGGAAGTTACTGACCAGCGCAAAGGGAAATAAATGTACCAGTTTTCTCGATTTTGCCCTCTGCTGGCCAGGAGGTATCCTGTAACCTAATGGAGGCACGTTTTTTTTTAACCTAGTTTCCAGAGCATAGTCATGGAGGCTTAGAATAATCTGTCATTTTCCAGCAGGTTTCGACGGTGTTCTCTAGCTCTGTGCTCTGTACTGCCTTTTATTTTAACCGTCATTAAGAAATCTCAAGCAAACTTCCCGAAGAAGTTGGAACAGATCCCTGCCTGTACCTGTAGCTGTTTTATTATAATCTTTTTTTTCAGGTCAGGCCCAACACATCTGGACTAAAAGGGGATGTTTAGAGACATATCATGTTAGGAAAGCCTTGACAGCAGGGTTTGGAGCACACACTGCGTGTACTGTCGCTTTTTACTTCCATCTGGGAAACAGAAGCCTCGTCGGACTCACGAGGGATAATGATTTATGCATCTGAGTGGAGACCTTATTTATAAAGTTCACAAAGCAAGATACAGTTAGCGGGTTATTTCACTTATTTAAATACTTCTACTGTACCTGATTCTACAAAAGATTTGAAGAAGTTCGGCAGAAGAGTTGATTGAGAGCTGATTTATTACTTATAATGATGTCAAAATTGTAGTGAAATTAGCTCTAAGTGTTGATTTAGTTGTATTCTTCAAGTAGAATTTATATGAGAGTATATATGTTATAGTGGCTGTATCCACACAGGGAAAATTACATGAAGAATTTGTGTGCAATCCAAGAGGCTAAGGACAAACCCTCTTGCTTTAGTAGCACTGACACATATGGGTATGAAATATACATATACATACATATGTGCTTTTTCTTGAACTACCTAGGTTTTATGATAATACTGTTTAATGTGCTCACTACGAGCAGTTAATTGACAGGTAACTAGCAGAAAAATTTTTTCAGGTAGTTTTTTCCAAGGATATTCCATAAGCATAAAACTGATTTGCGACATCTATCAGTCAATAAATGCTAGGCAAGAACTCCTAATTTTTTATTGTCATATACTTCTTAGGCAGATACCTTTTGAGGAATTAGTACATTCTGCTTTATGTATATAAAACCAGTCTGATGTCACATCTTGTTTTGTGTGTGTGTGTGTGTGTGTGTGTAAAGGATATATATATATATATATATATATATATATATATATATATCCTTCGTTCTGAGTAAGTTACTACATCTGCCCTTGTTCATGTGAGCTGGGAATCCTTTTTCACTTACTCTGTGGACATTGTATCATCTCCAGGACCAGGGATGATAAGGAAACAGTAAGACTGAGAGAAAATTGATTAAGGCCAGATCTTTCTTACTTTTCAATATTTTAAAAGAAATTGAGCTTGGAGTAGGCAAAGAAAGTGGTCATTCATTAAATACTTTTTAGAAAGTAAAATATATTCTCCTGGCCACTATCAACTGTGGTATAAAAACTTTATTTTTTAATCAAGGTAAATAAGTTAAAAATTCTATTTTTAGAGAATCTCAATACAAACCTTAGAGTAATTGAGTTATTATTGAACATGTGCTTATTTATCTTTTCACCAAATATTCATGAGTTTCTACTATGTATCAGGCACTTGGATAAGGCAGAGGATTTCGACCCAGTCTCTACCTTTCTGTTCTTTACAGTTTAGAAAGGGATACAAAAAGTCAACAATTAACAATAAAAATAGGCAGGTATTTGGAAATTGAGATAAATGTAACAAAGCAAAAATACAGGGGTTTATGAATGAAAAAGGGACACCCAATTTAGACTGAGGGAACAGGAAAAATGTCTCTGGAAATTCCAATTAAATTGATAAAATACATCAGTATTAAAGGTATCTGAGGAATGAGAGACAGTCAATTTATTTGAAGTGTAGTGATGGAAGAAGAGAGTGGTACAAAGCAAAACCAAGAGTTAGATTAAACAAGCACTTGAAGGCCATTTACAGTTTTAAATCTGATCTGAAGTGCACTAGAAGTCATTGAAGCATTTTAAAGAGATCTAAAACGTAAGATTAGTATTTTAAAAGATTTTTAAAAGACGTCTGGCCTTGCGGAGAACAGATAGCTAGAGAACTAAAGTGATGAGAGATGGGGTGTCCACTGGGGGATATCCATCAGGAGGTGACTGCACAGGAGTAGGTGAGATGGTAATTTGGACCAGATTAATGGAAAGTAGTGGAGACAGAATGGAGCAGACATCTATTACAAAGGCAGCATAAATTGACCAATGGCTCATTGTGTGAGCCAGGTGAGACAGACTGAGTTACTAAGTATGGTTCCATTTTCTATCATGAGCAACCAGGTGGATACAAGTACCAGAGATGCACAAAAATTTAAGAAACATGGAATAGAAACAGGTGAAAAAAACTGAGTATTAAAAACCCAAAGTTAGGAATCATTGCTCTAAATAGGAAAGATGTAGTGAAAGATGGGCATTTACAGTAGCAGGAGCATCCCTGAAAATGACAGAACCCTTAGAGACAGTTCAACAGGGCTAGACCTGGAGTGACAGTGCTCATCATTTAGAAGAACACAAGGCCTGTGTGCTTGGTAAGAACCTCGGAAGCAATCATAAGAACTATCGATTGCTGACAACTTGTTTGCTTTTGGATAAATCACTTAACCTGTTTGCTTCTACTTACTTATTTGCTAAATGAAGATGTTGGATGGATGAGATAAGGTACCTTTTTTATTCTAGCTTTCCATGATATTGTGCAGTGAAAGACAGAATTTAATCCCAGGTCTTTAATTTCCACATCTATAAAATGGGACTAGTACTAAAGAGATAGCACATAAAAAGTACCTTACATGTTGGAATTGCTTTTCTTCCTTTCTTTTCTTTTAATGCTAATCAGTAGTTCTTATGTACTGTATTTCACTTGGAAATTAGTCACATACTTTCCTATACAATTATTCCTAAAATTTGAGAGATTGACATAGAATAAAACCCCAACTTCCATACATTTTATATATTTTATTTTGTTATGTGATTTTTACTTCTCTGAGGCTCTATTTTCTCATTTGTAAAATGATAATAGCAATATTTAGCTTACAAGGTTGCTATAAGGTTTGAATGAAATAATACATGCCAAGGGCCTACCAAAGTGTTTAGAACATATTAGACTCTCAAAAGATTTAATTCTCTTTTTTCTTATTTCTTAAGTCAAATTAGTTGGACTATAGTCCTGTCTATAAATTTCATTCTAGGGCAAATGGAGGTTAGGTAAGTAATCATAACGCCAGAACTACTTTCTGTAGTTACTAGATAACTGACATGTGATATTTATTTCTACATTCAATAGTTACTAAACTTTTAGGCAGACTCAGTAAGTATTCTATCTTATTAATGCTCTACTATCAACTGGGGAATTCCAACTTTCTTTTTGGTGAGAGAAAACAATTCCAAGAACAGCAAAAAAACCTTTCCTAAGTCTAACTGACATCCATCAAAGCTTTGTGATATATGTTGTTTAATGAAAGCCCAGTTTGTATTTGAATGGCATAATGATCTTTAAAATAGGTGAAAGAATTCTGGAGCACTGTATAAAAGAAAACACCACACACCCTCTCTGCCCATAGAGAGCAGCAAGCTTGCTTTCAGAGCCATTACAATCAGTGAGCTACTTCGCCCTCTCTCAGGCTGCCCTTTGCAGTGGCATCCAATTTGCTGCCTCTTAGAGCTGAGGTTCTCTTCAGCGAAATGCTGAAGAGAAGACAAAAGGTCTATCCTATAATATGCCTAGCATACCAAGACCAGGTGAAATTGGATTTGTGTTTTGAGCTCTGTTTTAACTCACAGGTGGCTGTAATTCTGTCTGGCAAAGCCAAGAGCATCTTGAAATCATGGTCAAAGTGCTTTCTTCACCCAGACTTTAATGTCTAGGAATTGGGAGGATCAAACAATACAACTTCAAGATTTTATCACTTCAGGCTCCAGCAATTACAATAAACCCTAACTTCTATCTCTCCCTTTAATCTCTCTCTGCCACCAGTGTCTCTTTCCTTCAATTTTCTCCCTCCTTCGATTCAGACTTCCCTCTGATTAATCTTCCTAAAATAGATCTTAAACAAAGTCTCATCTCATCTTAAAACTTGTCATCTGTATTAAATGAAGTGGTTTATACTCTATAAAGTGGCAAAATCTGACCCCAACCTACTTGCCTAGACTTTTCTCTCATTATAATCATTTATGAACCTGACATGCCAGGCACGTGTAATTTTCTGGCCTCTTGTCGAATCCAAGTGGCACTGCAGGGAATATGTCCCAGTTGGTCTTCAGGTCCGGAGAGACTTTTTCCCTCATTTCTCCTTTTCTAGCACATGCTAACCCTTGCATTCTATGCTGAAAAACATTTTGTTTTAGTGCATCTTCAAGATATTCTAATTATGACCTAGAAAAAATATTTCAAAAATGTATATGGAACCACAAAAGGCCCTGCACAAAAACAGCAATTTTTGGAAAGAAGAATAAAGTTGGATGAATCACACTACCTAATATCAAACTATACTATAAGGCCATAGTAATCAAAGCAGAATGGCATTGGCATAAAAACAGACACATAGACCAATGGAACAGAATAAAGAACCCCCAAATAAGCCCACATCTTTATAGTCAATTAATATTTGACAGAGGAGGCAAGCACATACAATGGGCTAAAGATAGTTTATTCAATAAATAGCATTGAGAAAATTGGACAGACATGTGCAGAAAAATGTAACTAGATCATTTTTTACCCCCCACACAGAATAAATTCAAAATAATTTAAAGAATTAAATGTTAGACCCCAAACTGTAAAAATCATGAAAGAAAATATAGGCAGCAAAATCTCAGACATTGCTTATAGCAATATTTTATCTGATATATTTCCTCAGGGGAAGGGAAACAAAAGAAAAAAATAAATAAGACTGCATCAAACTAAAAAGCTTTTGTACAGTGAAGGAAACTATCAACAAAATAAAATGACAACCCATAGAATGAGAGAACATACTTGCTGATACATCTCATAAGGGGTTAATATCCAAAATTTGTGAAGAACTTACAAAACTAAACACCGAGGAAAAAAAATAACCCGAGTAATAAAAATGGACAAGGACCTGAACAGACAGTTTGCCAAAGAGGACATACAGATGGCTAATAGACACATGAAAAGATGCCCAATGTTACTAATCATCAGAAAAATGCAAATTAAAACCACAATGAGATATTGCCTCCTACCAGTCAGAATAGCTATTGTCAATAAATTAGTAAAAAACAAATGCTAGTGAGGATTTGGAGAAAGGGGGACCCTTTTGCACTGTTGGTGGGAATGCAGACTGGTGCAGCCACTGTGGAAAGCGGTATGGAGATACCTCAAAAATTTTAAAAGGGATCTGCCTTTTGACCCAGCAGTCTCACATCTGGGAATTTATCCAAAGAAACTCAAAACACTAATTTGAAAGAATATATGCACCCTTATGTTCCTTACAGAATTATTTACAATTAACAAGATATGGAAGCAGCCCAAGTGTCTATCAATAGATGTATGGATAAAACAACTATGGTACATTTACACAATGGAATACTACTCCGCCATAAAAAAGAAGAATTTTTACCCTTTGCAATTGCATGGATGGATCTGGAGAACATTATACTAAGTAAAATAAGCCAGTCAGAGAAAGACAAACGCCATATGCTTTCACCCATATGTGTAGTTAAATGGACAAACTGAACTAACAATCAAAATAGTGACAGACCCATAGAGAGAGAACAGGATGACAGCTCTGTGGGGTATGGGAGTGGGGGGGTCAAGCAAAAAGAAGAAAGGGTTCATGGACATGGACAACAGCATGGCGATTGTGTGGTGGAGGGTATATGGGGGATAAATAGTAATGGAAAAAACACAGTTAAAAAATCCTTCCCAATGAAAAAAATATAAACAAAATCTTTAAAAATAATAAAGATACACATTTAAGGATTATTGGCTTATGGATGAGAATTAAAGCAATAATTCTGATTACTTACTAAACAAGTTAGTGTAGACAGAGAATAGGTCTAAAGATTGAGTGCTGGGGCACTTCAATGTTAAGAGGACAAGAAGAGCAAAAGCAAGAAAATGAGACTGAAATGGAGCAGCCAATGAGAGACGGGAAAACCCATGAGGCATTATACAGACTTTCTACAGGAAAAGCTAACCTAAATTGCCCCAGTTGCCTCAGTTTTCCGGCAGGGCAGGTTGGCTTCACCCTCAGCACCATCACTGACTCCCTTTCAGATAAGCCCTAGCTGTACTGTCAGCCCCAGCTGGGGCAGGACTTAAGAGCTATAGGAAATTGTAATGTCATGCTGTCGCAGCCACTTCATTTCCAGAGCCATGGGTTGGTGGAGGTTGAAAGAACATATTAATTTGAATATCAGTATTTCCTTGTGAATCTCAATTTCAAAGTTCATTGCCTTTGTTTCCTGGTGACTATATCAGAAATGAGCCTTATCATAAATCTTATATAAATACCAAATCATAGATTGATACAGCTCAGTTATTTCATCCCACATCTTAAGCCCTCAAAAAATTTCCAAAACTCTTCAGATGATATAAAGCAACGTTTGTGATTGGGTCTTAATTTTCTCTTTGCCATCATCTCTCATCCCACCTCCCTTCACTTCCCTTGTTCTAGCCAAGCTGACGCACTGTCCATTCAGTCCTCAGAATGGGACTGGCTCGCTCTGGCACCCAGGTTTTTGCATGTGAGCTTCCCTTGAAATATTTTCTCTTTCCATCAGCTGGTAGCTACTTGTTCATTTTTAGGTCTCAGTTTAAATGTTACCTCAGTTTTCCTTAATCTTTCCAATTCTGATTTGAGACTGCAAAATTCTTATATCATAACTCTTGTTAAGCAATATTACAATTTCTTATATACTTGTCCATTTCTCTGTCTAGACCAGAGATTGGCAAACTTTTTCTGTAGAGGGGTAGATTGTAAATATTTTAGGCTTTTTCGCCATACATTCTCTGTCATAACTAACTGACTCTTATTATAGCATAAAGCCAGCCATAGGCTACATATAATCAAAATACTGTGTTCTAATAAAACTTTATTTATGAAAAACAGGCAGTGATTCTATTTGGCACTTGAGAATAGGAAACATAATTTTGTTGATTATTATGTGCCCAGCACAGTCCCTGAAACACAAATAAACACTCCACAAACATTTGTTTAAGGAATAAAGGACAATCTAGCACAATCTTGTGCTGAGAAAAATGGCCTCACTGTGATCATGAAAAAGTTGTGCAATTTAAGTTACTTTATGTGCATTCTTTCAAGGCAGTCTTCAATACTTAATATCTTTCCTTCTTTGCTCCTAGAATTGGCATTGGTTTTAATGTTCTGACAGTTTTCCTAATCTATCCTGGATGCTGAGGCAGTCCACAGACATGGGGGCTGCTGTTGGATCTGTGCATCTCTAGCTGTGACCAAGAGCTGTAGATACTGCTTTCTTTTTACATGCACTTCATATGGGATTGTCCCTGAGATCGAGTCTGTGTTCTGTGGTTATTGGGAGTCTGGTATTTATTGACCATTCCTGTCTCTCTTGCAGTACATGGAATTTGGGTAAGCAGTGATTCATTTGCAGAGATCTAATTTATTTAGATTCATTTAATGGAGTTTCATGTGGTTTCTCGGCCATGGTTTACTTCCCCAAATTATGAACGGGAAATCAGGAGGTTTACAAGAATTTTGGCTTGTACCTTTGCCAGGTAATGAGTAAAACATGGTGTAGGGGATGAGAAGCTATGTTTGTGGTAGTCACATCTTTTAACCAGACATTGTCAAGATGTTGAGCCAGATTGGGTCAGATGAGCAAGTTAATCCCTGGGAAATCTCATTACTTCTGGGTTATTTAAAAGAAAAGAAAAACAATAGAAGAGATGCTTGTATTTTTAAAGTGACCCTGCAAAACCATAATTATTTCCACTACCAGGGAATTTTTAGTTCATTTTGAACACCAACCGAACTCAGAAGAGGAAGGGTTTTAATACTCCATTCACCCTTCACTGGCCATATGAGCCAGCAGTGGCGAAAGACAGGCTTAGCGCTGCCTCTGGTGCGGAGATCTGACTCTGGGCTCAAAAGAGGTACGGAACTTGGCATTTCAGTGAGTTGAAGTACTACCCAGGCCAAGTGGTTTTTCAACTATTTGTGAATTGTAATAAAAATCTTTCACATTTTAAAGTTAAATGTAGAATAAAGAAAGAGGAAAAGGGTTAATGAGGAGTTAGAACAGAATAGTGAAGATTATAGAAGAAGCAATAGACAGGAGTAAAAAAAAAGACCATTTTATTAATATTTTTATAGTGCTTTATAGACTAAAATAATTTTCTAAATAACTTTTATGTATAATTCCTTCAATGATCCTCTGAACTAGACAGAGTTAAATAATCTCTTTGCAAGTGATGAAACTCACTTTCAAAGAGATTAAATGACTTGGTCAGATTCAGTAGAGATCCCTCTGGCAAATGAAGGAAAGGGCTATACTTATTTCCATTGTTATTCACCTATTCAATTTATTTCTCTTTTCCATGGGATTCACTGTTTTCTTACATAGTTTCTTTTCAAATTCTAAATCTTGAGCTTCCAGAGTTCAAGGACTGAGTTTCTGTTGGCCAATATTTTTTCTGTATCCTCAGAGCTTGATAGGGTTGTTTCTTCCATTGTTTGTCCCATCATTCTTATGGTTAGTGTACTAACATAGGGATAGGTGAATACCGGGAACGGAAACTCAGGTGGTGGAGAGTTATGTGTACTGAGTTAAACAGGAAGTTTTAAATGAAAAGAAGGCTAGCAGTTGTAAGAATGTTCACTGCCCAGATAGGAAGAGATACTACATTTTTTTCTTCTTTTTGATTATTAGCATAATAATTGACATTGTTCAAGGCTGTGGCATTTTAGAAAGTTCACAAAGCACATTTTATAAAGAGCACAAAGTGGTCAATTTAAAGTATGTAAATTAACATTTTAGGGAGCAAGATCAGTTGTAGTTTCCACGTAAATTAAAATGCTATGCAGAGTTTTCTTTTAGGCTGGGCCTATGAGCCATATGAATAGATTTTTCTGTTTTAAGTTTAGAAGGTACATGTGTTTTTCGTGATTTGATCCCTGGTGTTTTCCGATGGCGCATTTGTAGGTGGAAGAAACATGGCATGGAGATGTTATCTGCTTTACTTGATGTTGCCCAATGCTATCACTGCATTTTAATTTTGTGTTTGTTCACATCTAACTTGGAAACATTTAAAATATTTGCACATATTTGCTTCACTAGCAGATTCTCACTCAGGATACCCTACTGGACACTACCACCTTACATTTATGTAAACAGCGATCTAACCGTGCAAAATGTTTTAGATACAAATCCCAGATTCCCTTGTCTGTGTTGGGGAAGGTGACCCTGAGCTCACTTCAGCCAGAGCTAGTTAAACTTATACACATGGAAATGCTGTTCTTTGTTTGCATAATACCTTTGTCCTCACGTTTTCTGCTCTGTTTTAACACATGGAGTTAGTTCCTCGGACGTCATATCAATCACTGAATAAGGAATTCTTTCATCTAGTGGCAGATATTTAACATCTGTCTTCACATTTTTTTGTGCTGTTCCTCAGTTTCAAAAGAAACTCTAATCCTGTAGATGACTGGCCTTGGGTTGTTATTGTCATTATTATCATCATCCACGTTATTTTCTGCGAGTTTTTCAGGTCACTCCTGGTTCACTACCAGAAGAGGAATCTGACTACAGGAAGTTAAAGTTAAGTAAAATTTGAAGACACAGATTAAAATAATTTGGTGTATTCACATGGAAGGGCAAAAAAAAGGGTACAGTTGGGTCCAAGAATAATAATCAGTTTATAGAATGACAGAACTCAGAACCAAGTTTTAAAATAGTCAGATGGCTACTCAGTTTACCTATTCTTTGGCCTCTGTCATCACCTCCACTCCATCACCACTGTTTCTTCCTTTGACTAGCCAGGTGCTATGGATGTGGGTATTGAAAGGGCAAATGGACTAGAAATCAAGGAACCTGGATGCAATATCTGACTTTGCTGCTGGGACAAATCAGTTAAAGTCTCTGGGTTTGTTTTTGCAACTCTAAAATGCGATCAGTGACACCTGGCTTCCTCATCTATGGTTAAGGCGAGGTAAACATAGGAGAATATGGAAGCATTTAAAAAATTCTACAGTTTTGTACCTATATAAGCAATCCTGACAGGGAGCATTATTGCTAGACTCAGTTACATTAGAAATTTCAATAACTCACTTTATGCTCCCACAAGTTTTTAGAAAAGGTCCCTGTAAGGCATGTGGTGTTCCTGTAAGGAATCCCTGTAAGGCATGTGGTGTTTCTGTAAGGAATCCCTGTAAGGCATGTGGTGTTTCTGTAAGGAATCTCTGTAAGACATGTGGGCTAAGGGACCGAGGCTGCTGTTTCTTAGCAGTAATTTTATATGGCCTGACCAGGGGTTGAACCCATGACCTTGGCATGTGGTGAGGATGCTCCAACCAACTGAGCCACCTAGCCATGGTCATAGCTCTGTGTTTTTGAATCAACTCTGAGGGACCTGATTATAAAGAAAAAGAATGTTGGTAAGAGAGAACAACAACCAGAAATAGATCAATGAAACCAACTGGCTGTCATTGCATGAGGTAGTTTGCAGTGGTCTGGAACTGATGCTTTACACTACTGACCTTGTCTTTGGTGACATCTGGATAGGTCAGTGGAATGTCACAGTAAGTCACTGGTTGTTTTTATATTGATTTTGCAAAATTATTTTGTGCTGTAAGGGGGCTCCCCAACCTAGGAAATCATGATAATTATTAAGACATATTTCAATTTCCACCAGGAAAGTTCTGAACTAAATGACATCATCAGTGGCATGTCACCATGAAAAGAACATGGATTAGCGTGAGAAATCCTCTAATCTGAGTTTTAGTTCCACGTGTGTGATGTTGGATATGCTACTTCTTTTGTCAGGGCCTGGGATGTGGAAGTTGGAATTGATGATTTTCCGTGCTCTCCCAGCACTAATACTCTCATTATTCTACTAATAATGGTGCCCTGTGGGTGCCGTCACAGGTGTTAACATAGAATAGAAATTTTTGCACAATTCCTAAATGATAATAATTAATTGAATAGATAAAATTGCTAACTAATAGAATTAGTGTCAGGCAAATAACAAAGACCTTAAGACAATGAGAAAATACAATGAATTCAAAGATGAGAAAAACTGAATTCCTGGGCCGTGACTGGATAGTTTAGTTGGTCAGAGCATTGTCCCAATACACCAATGCTCAGGTTGTGGGTGTGATCCCCAGTCAAGGCACATATAAAAATCAAACAACGAATGCATAAATAAGTGGAACAACAAATCAGTGTCTCTCTCTCTACCTCTCTTTCTCTCTCCCTTCCACTCTCTCTCCAAAAATCAATACGTGAAAATTAAAATTAAAAAAAGAAAACTAAATTCCTAAATCAACAACTATGGACTACACAAGTGGTTAAGAGTAGTTCCTTATTCCAGCTTGAAGTTCTGTCAAATCTATGGGACACAATTAGTCTCTATCAGGTATTTCACTCAGAAAAGAATACATAGATTTTCACTTAACTTAGAGGATATATTTGGGATAGTTTGATATAACGGACATTGGTTGCAACGGTTTTAATTTTTACCCAAATATCTATTGGGACTTTCCTTTTCATACCACCATCCCTTTCCCAGTGACAAGGATCACACTGTCTGTTTTGAAAGATGACTATTTCAGGGTGTTTGGCTATTAAAGAGGGGGAATCTCCACGCAGCGCTGTCCAGGTAGAGCTCAGCAAAGGCTGTGAATGGGTAAATGTTCTGTTTCATGATAGTGGACCAAGTATTGTGCCAGGGGCTGCCAACATAAGCCTCTTACCCCACAGAAATAAAGAGAATGGGTAATGTGCTCCCCAACATGGTGACTCATGGTCTGTAGATACTGGCACAGACTTTCGGTCCTCCCGGCCCTGGCCCTAGGCTGTAATCAGAACATCCTAATGCTCATTCCTGTCTTCTCCGTGTGTTTTACCCTTGTCCTATTTCCTCATTTCCAACCCCGCTGCTTATATAATAAATATCACATCTTCATTTCCCTAATCTCCTTAAGTCCAGTGATTATTATCTGCCGCCGTGAGGGTTAAGGGTGAGAGCAGTGTGGGGCAGGTGAAAAGAGTGTGTGCAGCGGTGTCTGGCTCTTTTTCTTTTTCCTTTCTATTTCTGGCACTACGGCAGAGACTCTTCGCTCTTCTTCCCTTGAAATTTTTGCTTTAATTCTGAAGAAATAATTTTGTCAGCTAAAAAATGTTTTCAGTTTATTTTTCTTTGCATCCCATTTGTAACAAATTAATTGATTATCTAACTTGACTAATAAGAGAAAGGGTCACATAAAAGTAAATAGAGGAAAGAAAAAAAAACAAAGATAGTATTTTAAGTTAGGGGTTAGCAAACTATAGCCAGACTATCAGCATCTGTCTTTATAAATAATGTTTTATTGGGGTCGGCCATATTCATTTATTTATGTATTGTCTATGACTGCATTGGGCTCAACAATGACAGAGACTGGGTGACCGAAAATTCCTAAAATAGTAATGTTATAATAACAGTAATGGTTTACTAATAGTAAATACTATCCAGCCCGTTAAGGGAAGTTTGTTAACCCTATTTTAAGATATTATCTTGCAAAAGTGTTACGTAAAACATAACTTAATGTTCTTCTTTCTGGCCAAAATAGCCTGAGAGGCACCAGGTTTACCCTTTCACTTGATATTACCAAGAGATTGAGAGAGGAGACAGAGAGAGAGAGGGAGAGAGAGGGAGAGAGAGAGAGAGAGGGAGAGAAGAAAAAATGTTTTCCAACATTCTGAATGTCAGGCAATTGGCTGTGATCCTTCAGAGACAAGAAACAAATGAGGTAAGCCCTATGATTGCCCCATACTAGTATCTTGGGAGAGTTTCCATGTCATGGTAGAGGAGGGGCACCCCAGTCAGAGCCCAAAGGGTTCCCTGAGTTCAGGAGATGGAGGTGAGAGTCTGTTGCTTGCCTGCATGGGAAAACATGAAGAAAAAAATAACAGAATCAGAGAGAAATATAAACAATTCAACAATAGTACAACAGCTGGAGGCTTCAATACCTCACTTTCAGCAATGGATAAAACAAGCAAGCAGAAGACCAACAGGAAACAGGAGACTGGAACAACACTTAAACCAACTGGACTGAAAAGACATCTGTAACATACTAAAGGTAGAATATACCATCTCCTTGAGGGCATATGAAACACTCTCCAGGATAGACAATGTGCTAGGCCTTAAAACAAAGCTTAATAAACTTAAAAGGGTGGAAATCATATCAAGTGTTCTTTGAGTAAGTGGAATAAAAGTAGAAATCAATAACAGAAAGAATTTGAGAAATTCACAGATATGTGGAAACTAAACTTGCCTAAGCAACCCATGGGTTACAAGAAGAAATCACATGGGAAATTAGAAAATTCTTTGAGATGAATGAAAATGAATATATAGCATATAAAATCTTTTTGGACAATGCTTAGGAAAAGATTTATATTTATAAATGCCTATGTTAAAAATAAGAAAGGTTGTGGGGGAACATTGAGAGCAAGTCCCCCTGTGTGCCACAGATGAAAATAAAAGTACCAAGACATGATCTGCTTGGGGAGGAGAGGTGGTCATTTTCTCAAAGGAGAAGGACCAAGAGCTCTTTCCTCAATGGCTTTTATTAGGTTTGTAACACACAGGAATACAGGTAAAGCTCATCAATCAATGTCAGGTGGCAAGGATCAAACACTAGATAACATTTCAAAGAAATCTGAGGGCTTAATCTGAGTCAGTGTCTGTCAGGTAAGGGGGTTATAAAAACTTTGGGAGACATACTCATTTCCTGATTGGACCCTTATCATATGAATGAAAGCACTCTTAGCAAAGCACGCTTCACAAAACTTTGTGAGTTCTTTCTTATGCCTGATCACCCCAGAATCTGCTGTAGCCAGCAGAGGGCTGCACCACTCCCCTGTCATAAGTTTTTATGCTTAAGTGGATTAGAGCCAGGAAGTGCTTCTCCCAGATGGAAATGGGACTCAGGCTAGCTCAGAATAGCCAGGGAGTGAGGGTCCATCACCCCCTCTTTGCTGCAGCCCCCTGAGTCCTTTTTTAAGGGCCTCCCAAGTGATCATGTCTGGCTTAGGTTTCCCCCCTCTGAGGGGTCTTACCCATCATTGACTAACCGACCAAGCATTGGGGGCCAGAGATGGATGAAGCCGAAGCAGCACTCCTGCCAGGGAGATAAGCTGTGTCTCCTTAGTGGCTCACAGTCCGGAGGTCACTCACTCAGCCTTAGCCATGGGGGGTGGTTACACTCCTGAAACCAGGCAGAGCAGTTCCCAACAAAAGATCTCAAATTACTAGCCTGAATTTCTACTTTAAGATACTTGAAAAAAGAACAGCAAATTAAACCCAAAGCAAGGAGAATGAAAGAAATCATAATGATTAGAATATAAAGCAATGAAACCAATAAGAGGAAAACATTAGAAAAAAATCATGAAACCAAAATTTGGTTCTTTGAAAAGATGGACAAAATAGACAAAACTTTAACTAGCCCAACCAAGAAAAAAGGAAACTGAAATTACTGAAATAAAATACGAATGAGAGGACATTATTGCCAGCTTTACAGAAATAAAATGGGCTATAAGGAAATACCATGAACAACTGTGTATTAACAAGTTAGATAACATGTGTGGTATGCACAAATATCTAGTAAGGCACAAACTACAGAGATGAACCCAAGAAGAAATGGAAAATCTGAGTAAACCTATAACAGGTAAAGGGATTGAATTTGTATAAAAACTGCCCACAAAGAAAAGCCTAGGACCAGATGGTTTGTAAATTCCACCAAACATTTAAAAAGCATTAATACCAATTATTCCTAAACTCTTCCAATGAATACAAGAGGAAAGAATATTTCCCAGTTCATTCAAAGAAGCAGTGCCTAAAAGAAGTGCATTTGAAAACATAAAGGCACATCTACGTTAGACAAAAAGTATGGACAAAGATATACCATGCTAACTTTAGTGAAATGGCTACATTAATATCCAAGTAGGTTTCAGAGTAAAGAATATTACCAGGGATAAGGAAGCTCAATTCATAATAAAAGATGCCAATTATTCAAAAGGACATAATCAATTAGGTTTATACACATAATAAGATAGCTTTGAACTACACGAAGCAAACTGGTGGAACTGCAAGAATAAATAGGGACATCTCAATTGGAGTCAGTTACTGAGAGAAGACAAGCAGAAAAGCTACGAGGATATTGTAGATGTTTAAACAACTGTCAACAGATTTGACTGACACTTGCCAAAGACCCACTTAAAAAACAGCAGCATGCAAAATGTTTTCAAGTACAGCACACACATAATATTTACCAAGATATACCATATTCGGACCATAAAACAAATCACAATAAATTTAAATAATTCAATTCGTACACAGCATGTTCTCTTACCACTATGAAATTAAATTTGAAGTTAATAACAGAAAGACCCCAATCAAAATGCCAGCAGAACTTTTTTCATTTTTGTGGAAGTTGACAAACTGATTCAAAAATTCACTTGGAAAAAACAAAACAAAAAAAGAGAAGAAAAAAATCAAAGTTAAAAAAATTCACTTGGAAAGACAAAGGACATAGAATAGACAACTTCGAAAAAATAGAAAATCAAAGATGGAGGCTAACATTATTTGATTTCAAAAATTATTACAAAAATCAAACATCTTTACATTGGATAACCTTAGACAAATAGATCAATGGACCAGAATAAGAAGTCCAAAAAATTCACACTTATAATGTATGGATAACTAATTTACTACAGAAGTGCAAACCAATAGAATGGAGAAAGGATAGCCTTTTCAACAAATAGTAGTGAAACAATTGGCTGTGTGTGTGTTTGTGTGTGTGTGCAAAATAACTTGGACACACACTTCAAATTACATACAAAAACTAACTCAAAATAGATCATAGGCTTCAATGTAAAGCTTTAAAATTTCTAGAAGAAATTATAGAAAAAGTACTTTGCAATCTTGTTGGCCAAGATTTTTTTTAGATATAACACCAAAACAAAATTTATAAAATAACAAATTATTAATTAGGACTTAATTTCTGATAATCAGAAGAATGGGAAAGAGAAGCCAAAGATTGGGAGAAAATATTTGCAAACCATTTCTCTGAAAAGGACTTGTATTCAGAATATGTAAAGATCCTAAGACTCAACAATAAGAAAATAAACAATAAAATTAACAATAGGCAAAAGAGTTGAATAGACACTTTATTTAAAAAAGATATTTAGATAGCAAATGATGAAAAAGAACCAGAGACATGGAAATAAAGAACAAATTGACAATGACCAGAGGGGAAAGGGGAGGGGTAATGGGGAAAAGAAGGGGGAGGGTCAAGTCAAGGAACATGGATATAAAGGACCCATGGGCATGGACAATGGGGCAGGGAGGACTGCAAGTGGGAGAGAGGGGTGGGCAGGGCAGGAGAGAGCAACGGGGGGGGGGGGATGGGGACAGTGTGACTGAACAACAATAAAAAGGTTCTTAAATAAAAACATTTAAAAAGTGATGAAAAAGATGCTCAACATTATTAGTCATTAAGGAAATGCAAATTAAAACTACAATGAGATATCATCTCACACTAGTTTACATTCTCTATGATAAAAACTACCGACTATATCAAGTATTGATGAGGGTGTGAAACAACTGGACATTTTGTGTACTGCTGGTGGGAATGTAAAACTGCTTTGGCAAATAGTTTGATAGTTCCTTTAAAAGGTAGAAACACACTTACCATACTACTCAGTCATTCCATTCATATATATCTCCCAAGAGAAATGAAAACATATGTCTGTAGTTATGCTTTTAAATGAATGACCATAGCAGCTTTATTTGTACTCAGCTAAAACTGAAATCAGCCCAAGTGTCCATCAAAAGATGAATGGATAAACAAATTATGCTATAGCCATACATTGGAACATTACTCAGCAGTAAAAAGGAATGAGCTATTGTTACATGCTGCAACATGAATCAGTCTCAAAATGCACTGAGTTAAAGAAGTCAGACAAGCACAAAAGGAAGTATAGTATGATTCCATTAAATAAAACTTTAGAAAATTCAAACTAATCTATATGAAAGAAAGTGTGTCCTTAGGAAGTGATAAGAAGGAGAGATTATAATTGTACACAAGGAAACTTTTAGAAGTGATATATATATATATATATATATATATATATATATATATATATATTCAGTATTTTGATTGTGATGATGGTCTTACATATACATATAAGGTCTTTCCAGAAAAAGTGTATCAATTGTTACTATAACAAGAATGGTTTGCATGACATCAATGTAACCTGGCAGGCAAGGAGAGTGGATTGGGATGGGTATGCATGAACAATGATGACTTCACTGTACTACTTGTAAGTAGGGGTGGTAGACGCCATTGAGTGAGCATGTGTACCATTTTGCCATTGCGTTCCAAATGACTGAGAGAGTAGAGCAACAATCTGCATCAAATTTTGCGTGATGTTTGAATATTCCTCCATGGAAACTATTCGGATATTTCAGAAGGCTGCAGCTATTGGAAACTGGTGACTGGCAATTTCATCACAACAAAATGCCTGCTCATGCATTGCATCTCCTGCAGAATTTTTTGGTGAAACATCAAATCACTCAGGTAATTCAGTCCCCGTACAGCCCAGACGTGGCACCATGTGGCTTCTGGCTTTTCCCAAAACTAAAATCAGCTTTGAAAAGGAAGAGATTTCAGACTGTCAATGAAATTCAGGAAAATATGATGGGGCAGCTGATGGTGGCTGGGAGAATGGAGTGAGGTCCCAAGGTGCCTACTTTGAAGGAGAATGAGGTGTCCTTGTGTCTTGTATCTTCTTCAAAAAATGTTTCCATTTTTCATATTACATGACTGGCTATGTTCTGGACAGACCTTGTATGTCAAAACTTACCCTACTGTATCATCTAAATGTATGCAGTTTATCATATGTCAACAATAAGCTCATTTAAATATGTGTGTGTACTACAGTACAGCCTATGTGGTATACAAAAATTAATTTTGGGCAACCCTGAAAGCTACCTCAAAGAAACAGGAAGATATCCTTTTGAGCAGCTGCAAATGTGCCTTTGCAGTCATGTTATTTCTCACATGGCAAGTCTATGCGGGTGCTCCAAGGAGAGTTAGCTGTATGAGTACAGTCACTCAACCATGACTTACGATTCTAGAGCAATGCCTGCAAAATAGCTGGGGTGAAATAACAGATTCTTACACATGAGTCTTATTGGCCAGCTTAACAGGCATCACTTTTATCAAGTGATCACCCATCATCACAGATTTATAACATTATTCCGGGAAGTCTTTAAGAGAGAAAATGTAGAGGCTATAATCACAACCCCCTTGCTCCTTTCTCCGTTTATCATTCCTAAAAACAAACAAACAAAAATAAAACAATTCTAGTTAACTCCAACTGTCTACCTGATCTTTTCCTGAGCTGGAGCATCTGAGTGGTGCTAGAGAAAATTGTACCATCATGCCCATGGAATTCCTTTTACACTTATGTCCAAAAATCTTAATGAGATAGTCACTACAAAATGAAGAAAGCCCTGCTAAATGCCCTTTCCCATTTTCCGCAATAACCATTTTATATCTTTTTCTCTTTTTTTGTGGAACCTTCTGCTCCTCCCTCCCTGACCTAATGATTTTACTTGAAATTTCACTGAGAATAGAGGGGCAATCAGAAAAGAACTATATTTTCCCACCACCAAATCTGTCGGTCCACCAGTTTATGTGCCGTGCGCTCTGCCTTCCCTCTTTCACAGTGTTCTGTGCACCCACCTGTCTATGAAAGCTCCTCCCTGGATAAGGGATTCACGTTTTCTGCCTCACTGTTAGACGTGGGGGTGCCCCGGTGCTCAGTCTTGGGCCGTCTTCTCTATTTACGCTTGTAATGTACACCTTCTCTCTGGGTAATCTCACCTAGTACTGTGGCTTTAAATACCACCAACGTATTGCTGATTCCAAAGTTTTACCTCTAACCCTGGCCTCTCCCTTGAATTAAACTACACACCACCTTCACTGCCACCACCTCAGTTAAGCTGCCTTCACGAATGCCTGCACCATCGTACTGGCCTTCTTACTGCATTTTTGCTACCCTTGCCCATCCATTCTCTCTTCAGTAGCCACAGTGATATTTTTAAAGCCAAAGGAAGTTCATATTTGTTCTCTGTTTTAAAACTACACAATGGTTTTTACTGCCATTAGACTAAAACCCAGATTCCTGACTCTGACCTAAAATAAGGGTCAGCAAACTAGAGTTTACAGGCCAAAGTCAGTCTGCCCACTGTCTTTGTAAATAACGTTTTATTGGAACACGGCCATACCCATTTATTTACTTATTGCTTGTGGCTGGTTTAGTGCTATAATGGCAGATTGGATTCTTGCAACAGAAACTGTATGTCCTCCAAAGCCTAAAATACTTGCTATCTGGCGCCTTTAAGATAATACTTGCCAACCCCTGATATATGACATCTTAAGAGAGAGGAAGGAGGGTGAAGAAAAAGAAAAAATAAAATAAAGCAATTTTTTAAAATCTCAAGTTTGGTGAGATGACTTGAAGTCCAAGTTAGAGAATGTTGAGTGTCTTTTGGCTTCACTGGTAACTACTTAGTTGTGCCAGGGGTTTTGCCTGTCGTCTTAAGGCTTTTTCAACAAATTTTCTGGTAAAATTTCTAAGTTTGTGCCTTTTTGGCAAGAACTCTGCCAATGGTCGATGCATTCTTGAAAAACTGCCTGTGTAGATGTAATTAGAATGCTAGTTAGGTCTCAGGATGAAAACGTTTTCCATAAAAACAATCTTCCAATTCTTAAATATAAGTGAGAAAATAGCTTTGCTACTCAGAATTTTGCATTTAAAGCAGTTTCTCAGGAACACATCTGCTCCTATATGTAGGCAAACACCGAATTTGTCTCTCCTCCTAGAATTCGTACAGGTGATCTCAGGTCAAGGAATGCCTGCCAGGCCATTTAAAATCCTTCTTGTTACTTACTTGATGCTTTGGCCTTGCAGGATCAGAAAAGGTAAGAGGAAGGAATTAGTGCAGGATTTCCCTAGTAACAGAGAGCATTCCTTTCTTCACATAGTATTTTTAAGGTAAAAATGCCCAGAATTGTGATGCTATATTTCTAAATTTTATTAAAATGCCAAACTTCCAACTCCCTAATACGGATTGCTAAATAAATACTGCCTAAGTATTGAACCTGCACAGGATGTGGCACACAGTGGGCCCCAAATCATATTTGTTGAACAACTATAACACAAAACAAAACATTTTTCCTTGTTTTTTTTCAGGGATTTTTTTTGTGGTAAAATACACATACAATTTACCATCTTAACCATTTTTAAGTGTATAGTTCAATAGTGTTAAGTATATTCACATGATTGTAAAACAGATCTCCAGAACTCTCCCACCTTACAAATCAGGAACTCTGTACCTTTTAAACAAGCCTCCTTACCCCTTCCCACATGTCCCTTGACTCTTTCATTTTATTTTTGTGTGTGATTTACATACATATCTCATTTATTCCTTTTAACTGCCCTATGGATAATTTTTTTACTTTATTTCTATTACATACGCTATTACTGATGTCCCCATTTTCCCTCCCTTAGCCCATCTCCCCTACCTCTCCCTCCTTCCCTCTGGCCATCACCGCACTGTTGTCTGTGTCTGTGGATTATGTATATATTGTCTTTGCCTAATCCCCTCACCTTCTCTCATCCAGTACCTGCTAGCCCCCAAGGAACTCTTCTTACCTTTTGTGACAGCATGGAATGACCTGGAGATTATTATGCTAAGTGAAATAAGCCACTTGGTGCAAGAAAGTACCATATGATCTCACTTATATGTAGATCCTAATGAACAAAATAAACTGAAAACAAACTAGAAACAGAGGCATGGATACATATACTGAACTCTTAGATACCTCATAGAAGTGAAACCATGTGCCATTTGTCTTTTTGTGCCTGGCTTATATCACTTAGCATATGTCCTCAAGTTTCATCCATGCTATTAGCACTGGCAGGATTCCCTCCTTTTAAAGGCTGAATAATGTTCCCTTGTATGTATATACCACAGTTCGTTTATCCATTCATACATCAGTTGACATTTGGATTGCTTCCACCTCTTGGCTACTGTAAATAGTGCTGCTATGAACATGGATATACAGATACCTTTTTTGAGATTCTGCTTTCAATTTGTTTGGACGTAGAAGTGGGATGGATAGATCATATGGTAATTCTATTTTTAATTTTAAGAAAAAAGTTTTATTTAGTATAATTTAATTCAATAGATTAAAAATTTACTTTCATTCCTATATGGTCTTTCTCTCAGCGTGGTTCAATGATGTCTATGAAGATTAAAGGAGGTATACATTTTATAGTCAGCAGGAGAATGAGATTACAACTGGACCATAGTAAGATTATACTAAAAATGACAGGTAACTGGAAGCTTCAGTTTAGGTTGGTGATCATAAATTCATAATGATAGTAATATAGGTGGATGCTGTTAGAAATACCACTGTGACTGCTACTACACTATGATATAGATTGGCTTTTGGATTTTGAGCTGGGGCATTTTATGATAGAAGTTGGTACCACTACGAGTCATCAGACGCTGAGTTCCTAATTTGAGGCATTTTCTCTGGAATATGCTTCTTGCTTTTTGGTCAAAAAGAACAACATGGCCCCGAAGCACCCTGCTCCGAACTTCCAGTTGAAAATAGTGGTTACGGAGGCAGCAGGAGTTCAGGTTCTGAGGTTGTCTTCATGCCTAGCGTTCTTAAGTTTCTTTCTTAAAGTTCAAAGTCATTAAAGTAATTCCTCAGCAGGGGCTCTGCTCACCACGCTTTGTTCTGCAGGGGTAATTACCATCAACACTAATGGGAATTCTGCATTCGACTCGAGAAGTAAGCACAGCCACTAGCAACTGAGACAGAACAACGACTTATTGATCTGCCTCTAAATGCTCTGCCAGGTTTTCAAGGGAGAGAGAGTTCATTCACTGGGCATTAGAAAAACACTTAAATAAATTCTTACATTGCATTTGCACTTACTTATATTTTCCTAGGATTTAAGAATGCACTTAAAGATACTGTTTCATAGAACAACAACAATCATTTAAGTGCTTATTATGTATGAGATGCAGTATGCTTAGCTTAGTTGTTTACTCTACACTTTACCTATTTCTTTTTTCCCATAGCAGCCTTTGAGGTGTTAGTCCTCTTTGTTTTCCAGGTGTGAAAACTGAAATAGGGGGAATCTGTCGTTTTCCAACACTGGGCACAGGTTCTCAACCCTGAGCTGAGCTCTGTGGGAGCACATACAGAGTAGACTGCTTTCAGGGTCTTGTCTGAAAAAATAAATCCAGGTCTGTTGCCACAGAAGAAGACAGTGATGATATTATGTACAGGAAGGCAGGCCAGACCCTACTTCTCAGACTGCATCTGAAAGAGTGAATGTGCCTTTGATACCAATGGCAGTATGTTCAGCAGCGTAGGCTAAAACCTGTAATTTTCAGTGTCTGAGGGGAGAGTCTACACAGAGGCCCATGTACCATGTATCTAAATAATTAAGCCAAATTATTAAACTGTTGAATAAAATATGTACTTCTTATCTTGATAAATATACTTTTATAATGGGCTGTAAGGCTGGCATTGAATTTAAAATTCTGGCTCCTCAGCGTTTCATGGCACTATGTGGTAGAGAAGAAAAAGCCACTAGCCTGTTGCCTGCTTCCGTTTTCTGCCCACCCAATTCTGTCCCACTCTGCAAAGGGCCTAACACAGATGTGTGTGGACATCTCCCCACGTGCTCCATCCCCGATCCCTCATACCCCACATCCAGCCATCTCTTAGCTATGCATGTGCCCTAGGAGTACGTATGTTGCTATGTTGATAGTCTGGCTTGCTCTTGGCAAGGTGGACATCTGTGGAGATGATAGATGTGGGACTGGGAAATTTGACAGTGAATCCCAGAACCCTACGTGGCGTGATCTAGAAGAAGAGAGTGAGGGACCTATCCTCTTGGTTCCATTGACGAAACCTCACCCTATGAGGACCCATGGGAGGGCCCCATCAGGGCCTCCTAAAGGACAAACATAGGGAAGGGGTCTAAGTGGTCAGCTTTAGAGAGAAATCAGAATATCAATAGAGAAGTTCAATATTTTCCAGATTCCCCAGACTCTGGGAACTTTTTTCCAATACTTTTTTCTTCATATAATCCATATAATCTGGACTGTCTTAGTAAATGATATCACCATCCGTACAGTTACCCAGACCAAACACGTTGAAGCCATTTTCGTTTTCTGTCTTTCACTCAAAAGTCCCATATAATCCCTCAGATCAAATCTTGCCAGCACTCCCTCCAAATGTCATCTAGAATTTAACCGCTCTTCAACACCACAATGTTACTCTTCTGGTCCAAACCACCATCGCCTGTTCCCTGGGTTAACTAGTCTCTGTTTCCTGTTCCACACGGAACCTACCCACAGAACAGAACAGGACTGTGGCGCTTGCCCTCTTCTCTCTGGCTTGAATGCACTAAGACAAATGTTGGGGGGCTTTCTGCCTCACCCCCTTCTCTCAAACACATGTTCTCAGCGAGGCCCTCCCTGCTTGCCACATCTAAAACTGCCATCTTCCTGACAGGCCTGATATTTTCCTCTCTTCATTTATTTTTCTCTTTGCACTTATTACTTTCTGACATACATAGATTTTGCTTATTTTTGTTGGGTATCCCCTTTCTCCTGCCACTATAGTACAAGTTCATGAGAGTAGGAATTTCTTGCTTTTGTACTTACTGCAGCATCTCTAGAGTGAACTGTAGTCACTAAATGCATTTTTGATGAATGAATGAATAAATATCAGTGGTAGTACAGCATCTCTAGAGTGAACTGTAGTCACTAAATGCATTTTTGATGAATGAATGAATAAATATCAGTAGTAGTATTAACTAGACAGCTCTTGTTTCCATGGCTATGAATAGGGTTCATGTTTATATTTACATATATATATATATGTAAATATATATATATATATATATATATATATATATATATATATATATATATATATATATTCTGAGTAGGAACGTAGGGGGATACAATCAGAGTAGTTTCTAAATCTTGCCTGGGCTGTATCCTGACACATAATAAATCCTGGGTAATAACCTAACTGACACTTGATCAGAAACTTCACAATACATAACTTTACATAGTACACTTTTAGAAGTGACTAAATTATCTAGAACTTTTTCTTTGGTACCTGCCCCTAATCATCAGGCCTGCAAGGTCTTAGCAGCCACATTTGTACTGAGTTCCAAATGCTCTGACCTGTGTGTAACAATTAGAATTAAATTCTCTCTTCTGTCTCTCTCTCTCTCTCATAAATTAACTCTGATGGTAAGTAGACTAGGACTTGTTTGGCAGCTACAAACAAGAGCCAAGGCTTCTTTCAGTTTGTTCATCCATCCTCCATCCTCAAGCTAGCCTTATACTTCATGATACAACATGACTACTTAAGCTCCACGCATCGAGTTCACATTTCAGTTAGCAGAAAGGCTGAAAAAAATCAGCAGGGGTCTGCAATGTCTTGTCAGAAAACAAGCGTATGTCCAGTGATGTTGGGGGCAGTGTTCAAGATGCAAAGGCAGCAGCATGGGGGGCTCCCACTGGTAAATATGAGTATCACAAGGACAATAATAATTATGATTAATCAAAACAAGTAGAATCTAGGATTAGGAAAGTCTTCATAATGATGGTAAAAAAGAAAGTTAGTAAAATTGCGGAAAAGTATAAATATAATATTTAAAAGATATTAATGTAAATATATTTAAAAATTGAAATAGGTTGTGTTTAAGTTTTATTTTACATTTAGAGTTATTATAGTGAGTTTTAACTTAAAAAATGTATATGTTGCTTAAAAAGTGTTCATTCCAAAACATGGGGCAGCATATGATTACGAAGCAGAAATCTAGAGCCAGATTATCTGATTTTGATCCCAGCTTTATCATTATTAATCTTTCTGTGCCTATTACCTCAGCTGTAAAAGGAGAATAGTAGTGCCTAGTTCATCGGGTTGCTGTGAATTTAAATGAG